>VUQS01045501.1:0-13098 GCA_015108495.1 Heterochromis multidens
GTGTGTGTGTGTGTGTGTGTGTGTGTGTGTGTGTGTGTGTGTATGTGTGTCTGTGCGCACGTGCGTGTGTGTGTGTGCATATGTATTTTCTATTGACTGCAGTGTTGTCAAAAAAGAATTGTGAGATGTTACCTTGATATATTTCCACTTATATTTCCACTATATGCACTATATGGCCTCAAATATGCTGACATTTAAAAAAAAACAATTACTAAACAACTCTGGGTATTAATCTGCTGATATAACTGCCTTTTTTTCTTTTAGGTTTATTTTTATTTCCCAGCTTAATGATTGCTTCTTTCACTTGCATCAACATCTCTTTGGACCTCATATTGAGAGTTCCAGTGAAAAGTTATGAAATGCACATTCAACACTTGGAATCATTTACAGGTCTTTTATCTGTTTGATTTGTTATGGAAAAAAATGAGGAAACAGGCCTTGCCTGGCCATGAAACTGCTTGTGAGTGAACTGAGCAATTACTTTTGAGCCTCTGAAAATAGAGGACTATGTACAAAAATGGCTCTAATTACTAAACAGTCGTAAAACAGTTTTGTAAAACCCTTGAATTAAAGCTGAAAGTCTGCACTTCAATCACATCTTGATTGTTTGATTTCAAGCACTGCAGTGTTGTACAAAGGATTTTTTTTTTAAAGTGTTACTGTCAGAAACTCATGGAATTAACTGTATATATGGTGTATGGTTGTGAGATTTCCTTGCAAAAATGATTTAAAACTCACACTTAACCCTTCATTAACAAAAAAGAAGAGCCCATTTCTTCGACCAGCCCCACTGAGCTGATTTACATGTTGAGACTAGGCATAACCAACAGAGTTATTACCCACACACCACATGTAAAAGGAGGCTTATAATCAAATTCCTCCTAGACACAAGTCTTGCCACTCAGAAGCCACCTTAATAACTCATTCCAGGCAGTTCTTTCAGACTAACAATCATAATTAATCACCATTCAAATCTGACAATGAACCGCTTAAAAAGTTTTGACTTTGCTCCAAATCAGATTTAACAGTCTTATTTTTTTTTCCTGGCAGGTTATACTTCTACTGCATATGCAAAGTTTCACAGTATTACAATTTCATTTATGGCACAGTCAATATCCCTGGCTCATTCCACTAAAGCACTGAAGAAAGTGCCATGGTAATTAACAATATGGATGTAGGAAGCCTTGGAAGAAGATTAACAAAAGGTTAACATAGCTACATATTTACTGCTGTGACAAGTAAATGTGCCTGCCACAATATGCATCATACTTGCATCAGTGTAATAACACAGTGGATTAATGTGTGTCCCATTGGTTCTTTCTGGAAAAGGGAAGGACAGTTTCCATCTTAGGCATTATATAATTCTACTGTGGATTTCTATTTATTATTCAGTGAGTGTCATGTCTCTGCCTATTAATGCCTCCATTATAAAGTGCCATGAAAAATTATTTGCCCGCTTCCTGATTTCTTATTTTTTATATATTTACCACACTTCATCATCATCGAATGGTTTTAAAATTTTTAGTTAATTTATTAAGGGAGCTATCCAAACCTACTTATGTGAAAAAGTAACTGCCCCCCTTGTTAAACCATGAATTAACTTTGATTAACCATATTTTTTGGAAAGCTGAGTTCAGTTTCACTGCCACACCCAGGCCTGATTACTGCCAGACCTGTTGAATCACAAAATCACTTAAATAGAACTTGTCTGACAAAGTGAAGTAGGCTAAAAGATCTCAAAAGCAACACATCATGCCACGATCTAAAGAAACAGCTGAGAAACAAAGTCATTGACATCTATCAGTCTGGAAAGGGTTACAAAGCCATTTCTAAGGTTTTGGGAGTCCAGAGAACCATGGGAGCCATTATTCCACAGAAACTTGGAACAGTGCTGAACCTTCCCAGGAGTGGCTGTCCTACCAAAATTACTCCAAAAGTGCATCAGCAACTCATCCAGGAGGTCACAAAAGAACCCAGAACAACATCTACAGAACTGCAGGCCTTACTTGTCTCAGTTAAGGTCAGAGTTCATGATTCAACAATAAGAAAGAGACTGGGCAAAAATGGCATCCATGGGAGAGTTCCAAGGAGAAAATCACTGCTGACCAAAAAGAACACAAAGGCTCATCTCACATTTGCCAAAAAACATCTTGATGATCCCCAAGACTTTTGGGAAAATATCCTATGGACTGATTCGTAAATGCTTCATTGCAGATTTATGCCGCCAAGGGTGACACAACCAGTTATCAGGTTTAGGGGGCAATTACTTTTTCACACAGGGCAGGTAGGTTTGGATAACTTTTCCCTTAATAACTAAAACATCATTTAAAAATTTTGTATTTATCTTTGTCTAATATTAAATTTTGTTTGATGATCTGAAACTTTTAAGAGTGACAAACATATAAAAGACTAAGAAATCAGGAAGGGGGCAAATACTTTTTACAGCACTGTATATTGTCTAAAATACTAATGTATGATGTAAAATTAAGAATTTTCTTACATTTTAACAAAGAGGGCTATCCTAAACTGTTTAAAAACAAGACTGATCACATCACATCATACGCTCATGTACACCAACACATGCACCCCACATGTCAACCCACTATGTGAAGTGGGGAGGGGAGCAGGTGGGTCTTCTCACACCTCTGTTTCCTGCACCCTGGCCGGGGCCGGGCCTGGCTGCCGATCCGGGGCCCCTCCGTGTCCCCCTCCCTTCCACTCCCCACTGGTTGCCCGGGGGGTGTTGTTGCAGTCTATCACCCTCATCAAGTGAGTTTCGTGACAAACACTCAAACACAGACACATTCCCTCTCTCCAACACACATACACACCCCACAGCAAAACTGTATGTTTGTTTGTGTACCTGCCTCTGTTTTGTCTTTCAGGTGTTTGTTTTTTAAGTGTGTTTTGTTACAGATGCAGCAGTTGGAGACCCAGTGTGACTATTTTTCACCTATATTTCAACAACCTGGCCCTCACCCCCTGTCAGCTCTGACAAAAATAATTAGAATAGAATAAAATCAATTTAAAAAATAAATAAATAAAAAATAAAAATAAAAACAAGACAGATGTAAATAGAAAAATTACACAGGTCTAGAGTGTATTTGGTCTAGAGATGCTGTATTCCAGTAAGTATGTACAGTGTGTACAACTCCCCTACATCGTATACATTTTACTGACCAATATTTACCAAGCGCTTCCCAGCATTGTTCTTGTGATGTCAATAGTAATTTAACTTGCAGGATGAATGTGGCAGAGCAGTTTCAGCTGGTAGAGATCTTATTTTGTCAGGAGACAGAGGAAAATATTTCACTTGTGAATGTCCGCATGAGGTACCAATACAATTGGGGCTATAATTTTTAGAGCTATTGCGATCATAGCTCAGTGTTATATTTCCACACTGCAATATGGCTTTTCTCTAACTTAATGGTCACCAAGAAAAAGTGTGCCACTTAACAAATGGACTGCTTTGCTCAATATGCAATTAGCCTATATCGCTGGTTGGAAGTTTTCAGTCCACCAAAGAGAGTTTTGACAGAGTGAATATCTAAAAATGGCAGTATACTGTGCAGAAATCAATCCCCTTTCTCTCCATTGATTCCATTAAAAGCCTTTTTGGAGATTGATTACACTGAAAGCCTCCCTCCGCTTAGGATTACAGTTGCACAGCTCCAATCTCATTTTTTACAGTCCAAAGATATGGGCATTTATTCCATTACACTGCAAGGTGCAAAGCCTGGAGAACATCAGAGACCACCCTTTTCTAAGAATAATACTTTGTACAGATAGTAGAACATCCGTTTGAGTATTGGGTATTGCCCTGCTTTCTCAGATAAGTGTTATCACTCTTGTCAGTCCCTTTCAAGATCAGTTTTCTACTATCAAGATATAAAAAATGCATGATTCGCAAAACCTGAAAACAACATTGCAATGTGAAGCGATCCACCTGTTTTCAACTTCTTGTTGTGCTACTGTTTGCAAGCCCTGAAGATAACACACACAGTTGTTTCAGTGAACTGGGCAAATCGTGGACTTGCATTGTTTTGTGGCAAACCTGAGTCTGTGAGTGTAATATGCAGTAGCTTAGAGGTCCAAAATAAAAAAATCCAAGGAAAACAAAATAAATTGCATATAGATTTCTTTGTATGCTGTTGCTCTCCATACTGCTGCCTTATCTCTGTAATGGAATATTTATCAGTAAAGAGCACAGCAAAAAGAATGTTGCTCATGGCAACTGAATGCATAAAACATTTTGTTATTTCACAGTGTTTGTATATCACCAAATAAATGATCAAGAATATTAGGGCCTGTACGGGGGAATCCTTAGTCAGCAGCTTGTGGAAGTAGCCATCTTGAGGGTGAACTTGGGGACAGTGTCCTTGCTAGCCCATTGTGTGATTCATTTATCTGTCACATATTTCTGCTGAGCAAACCACTATCTGCTGGTGGGACGTTTATGAATATATCCACAAAATGATATGAAAGCAATAACACTTCACAAGATCCGGGATATTTCACAGAAAAATCGATCAGATATGTCTCTTGAAATTGCATTTCTCTCACTCCCGAGTTGTTTAATATTGTATGTATTTCACAGTTCTGTGGCTGTGCGTATAGGGACGGAGACAGCTGAATTTTGCATATGACTGTGCATGACCTTTCGCTGGTCCACTGTACTGCTTAGCACAGTATTCTGGCAGACTAGGATGTTGTTGCTGAAAGGATAAGCGCTCATCCTAAAATCTGTCCCTGTGATGCTGGCTTCTCGGTACCACACTTGCATTTTAAAAGGTTACTTTAGGATGCCAACTTGACTCTCCACATTGCCCAAGGCCATACTCTCTTGCCAGCCCCTCCCTCATGGCCCACCTCCTCTGGCGTCTACCAATAGGATGTGGATCAGGAAGGTGATGTGGGACAGGGCAGGAGGTTTATGGGTCTTGCCTTGACTGCCAAGTTGAGCCACAGGACAGAAAAATGGAAGAAAAAAAATTAGATATTCGCCCAAACATTTAATTTAGAATGGTCTTAAAGCATCTTTTCCATGCACTCAAAGTGTCAAAACAATCTCTTCTGATAATTCTATATGTGTGTTCAGGCTTTCTGTTCATGCACTACATGTACAAATGCTCCTTTTAAGGACAGGGAGGATGTGCGGCCTGTTAGCTTGCTTCATAAATCAATTAAATTAATATGGCTGAGAAAACACTGCTGGAAAAATAAAACACCATCAGACATATTTTTTAAAACTGTCACACAAAATTAAAGACTCAAATACAGCATTTAACCATACAGTGGTGGCTGAATTTCCATTAAAAAGTGCTGTACATAGTGCAGCATGTTGCCTTTGTTACCTACACGGCAAGTCTTTCTAGCTTCCTTGCAGTCCTTGTGTTGTCACACGATTTGCTGCGGTTTCCTTCCTTAATTGGAATTTCTGCCACACAGCAGACTGAAGACTTGACAGTGCGTCCGCATTTTTAGTTTTGCCTGAGTCCATCTTGTCACTAACTACATCTGCACAGTGCTGGGTTCAGTTGGTCTCAGTGAAGGTGTGATTACCCTTTGCTCTCTTGTCTTCAAAGGATTCAAAAGAGAGAAAAGGCAGCATTTTCATTTCCTAGAGAAAAGCTGAAATCGCAAACAGTTTATATACAAGGCAAACTGCAAATTGCTTCAGCATATTACACCCACATTCAGCTCACTAGGAATTTTGTTTGTACTGGACAGTTTTACAGCACACAAGGATGGGTGCCCGTCCCATCCATCTGTGCGTAATGTGTCCAAAATGGAAGATAGCAATGCATATCATGTCTCAAACTATCTAATAAAGCTGCTGTTTTCAAACAATGAAAAGTTAGAAGGAAAAGTTTACATTATTCGAGGTGTATCTTAGTAAAACACTCACACACCCATGTATAGATTAAAAGAGTTATCGGTTGCTGTTCCTCCTGCATGCTCACCATCAGGAAATCCTTTCCTGATGCAATTCCAATGTAAGAGATAAGGGACAAAATCCACAGTGCTCATTCTGTGCAAATATGAATTGTAAGCTTCATCCCAAGCTAATATGAGGTTTCTGCTGATGGATTAGTCACAAGGGTATCTTTCAAAAATGAAGTCTTTCTAGGACAAAATTTCCTCTTTGTGTTATTCTTCCTTTGCCACGGCTCAGAAAGCTTCCATCGAAGTGCAGAGACTGAAATGTGATATTAACAGGACTAAATGTGGGAAATTTCCACTTGATTTGTCTAATTCAAGCCTCAGAACAGTAACTATGGATTTAGTTACCTATAAGGAGTATGACTCGACCTGTGACAAGTTATTCTGTGTCTACTGAAAACAAGTAATGGGTGTGAAAAATGCATGCTTTATCAGTTGGGGGCAGGAAATCTGCCCAACATTGAAGTAGAGAAGGTCTAACAAAATGATGATGATGTTTCCAGTATGATGACTGTAGTTTTCAGCTCCACTGCACTGCAAGTCACAATTCCTCTACCTGTGATTTGAATTCTTTTGTTTCTTTGTTGTTGTTTTTTTTTGCTTTGCTTTTTGTTTGTTTAAATCTGTGTCCTTATTGAAGTGCAGTACTAAAAGGTGTACCTCTTTTAGATCAAAGTTGGAAAGACTTGTGGTTTACGTTTAAAATTGCAAACACTGACCCTGAAAAATTATATTTAATATTTATTTACAATTTTCCTGTACTAAACCATTTTGACAGAGAGAAGCCTTCTTATAGGAAGCTGCCTCCAAACACATTATTTGGGTGCTATACAATGAACTGTATAAATACCAGAGAATTATATATATATAATATAATAATTAAAGTTAGAAATGTAAAACACTTGGTCCTTGTCTAGTTGGTCCCAGATGGTCTGGGATACATGTGAATATGTACATATATTATCAGGTTTTATTTTAACAATGTGACCTTTTGATTGTGTTCATTTATATATGCGTGAGGCAGCTTGATCTCTTATAATTTAATATAAATATGTCATATAATATGTAATGTAATCTAATCAAATTCATAATATATTACTCATGATTTTTTTATAGGATTTAGTGGTTGCTAGTTGATATTAGAATTGATTAAAAACCTTGTTTTAATTTATTATGATTTTGTTTTTTTCACTTGTCATACAATTTTTTTACTTGTAGGTATACCAAGAATATAAATGTAACCTTCTTTTACGGGAAGCTTTGAAAATGAAGTTGAACTTTGGAAGCTTTAAGCATTCATTCAATATTTGTCTACCCATTCAATGGATTTTATGATTCCATATAAAGTTTTTTTTTTTTACACTACAAACGTTTACGTTTGGTATTCATACATTATAGCACCAGGTTTATGGCTCAGTCACACTAGAGTAAAAACAGAATGGCAACTTCCTTGTGACTAGTAAAAATTGGTGGTTGCCCAGTGATTACATTGAATTTTTTCACATTCAGAGACCAATGGCATCTGTTGCACCCTCAGCCTCTAGGTGATTGCACAGGTCACCTTGTGGGAGGCAACCTGTCCTCAAACAATCACTCTCAGACAAATTGCCGAAGGTTTGGAAATAATTGCCATCTAATTTATAAATGCAGACAGATTGCAGCACATTGAAATAGGAGACTCAACTCAACTGTTCGCCAAATGGTTGTATTCTGGTCATATTCCTATATAAAAGCAAGTTTACCAACTCCATTTTGCAGATAAATTGCTATCCTGCAACTAGCAACTATGTCACTATTTATGGAGGAATTTCTGTTTCAAATCTACAGTATGAGGTTCTTGCTGGATTCTGAGTGTAAGTAGTTGATGTGAATTTCAGTTTAATGTGAATTTCTGTGTAACAGATTTGCAATAGAGGGCAACAGATTTGCAATTGTAGTTGATTCATCACAGTTAATTGCTGTATTATCACAAACAGATTGCATGTAATTGCCAACTTGGCCCCATTCAATCTCAAACTGATAGCAGACAGATAGCAGACTGACTTCATCTTATTGTTGTTTTATCGCAATCTTGACATGCCAAAGTTGCTTTGAGGATAGCAACTGACTGTGAGAGGTCACAGATCTGGTCCCCATCTTTAAAGCAACCATTTTAAAGGCAAAAAGATCACAAGCTCAC
Organism: Heterochromis multidens; assembly: GCA_015108495.1. Lineage (NCBI taxonomy): Eukaryota > Metazoa > Chordata > Actinopteri > Cichliformes > Cichlidae > Heterochromis > Heterochromis multidens. Next base: position 8,123 of record VUQS01045501.1, read on the forward strand.
TGCACACGGTCATAATAATTTTGGTAGTGCCATGGTCTCCAACTTCTGTTTTCCCTAATGGGACTGTAGTATTAAACAGTGTGGAGGAGTCTGTTTGTCTGTTTCCCACATGCCTATATTATGAAATAGATATGCAAAGTGTTTTTTTTTTTTTTTTCTATTAGGTTTAAGGTTAAAATTAGATTTAAGATTAAGCATGAGGTTAGGGGATGCATGGTTTATAATCACTGTTAAAGGGTTTCACCCACGAAGAAAAAGGGAGCACAAACAAATGGAAGCCCACTCAAACATGTGGACATACACATGCACACCTACCCCACAGAGCCATCACAAAGCCTGCTAGATTACCCCCCATCTCTGCTGGCACACACTGCTATTGGAAACACTGGGCCTGTGTGTCCTGTGTGGTTGGCTGACCAGTGTGCTGTGTGTCCTGGGGGGGCTCAAGTCACTAGGCTTAGCTGCTGCTGCCACTGACCACAGCCATCTGAACTCCTTTCCTATTCTGACCCCAGGCAGCACACAGTCTGCTGCTTCATTAGGTCACTCCACCACCTCTAGCTGGCGGGGGAATTTGAAGGCAGGTCCAGTCTGGATTACCATATGGCTTCTCTTGGTTATGCTGTCATGAAATATGAATCCAACACAAAGAATACTGCTCGGAACGTGCTCAGAAGTGTCACTGACCAGTTCAATACTGCAAGAACTCTGGGTGCCATCGGTGATGCAAAGATTTCATCAGGGTTGAAAGTCGGGAGTTTTTTTTAATTGTGAGTCGGTCTGTGGAAAAGTCCACATTGTTTACTTTAGCTCACTGTCATTGCCCTTTATTTCTTCCTCTGTAAATGCACAAAAAATGTGCATTTCAGATGGAAAAAATTATCATCTCATGTATGTAGCCCATAAAGTGAAACTAAACCAAAAGAAAGGACATTTTATCTAATTTAGGAAAAGAATCATCCTACTTTTTTTTTCTTTTTTAGTAAGTTGTAGTTGAGAAAATAGAATGGTAATGGAGACATAGTAAAACACTAGAAGAATTACTGGAGACAAGTTGAATTGTCTTACTAATCTGGCAGTATATTTCACCCAACTGGCAGCCTTCATCTGCATGATGAAGAACTGGAGCCGGTTCGGATTCACGTTGATAAACTTCTCCAGCCCCGTTTGCCATTTCTGACAGGTGTTGGCCCTGTGTAAGAAAAACAATATCTCAAACTCCCAGCCTAAGCTTTGAGACAACCTTTGGGGTGTTGAATGTCACCATCTGTTGAGGACCTGCTTAGTTGAAGTCATTATAGCACGTGGAGGGAGAGCTCAGCTCCAGCTCTCTCATGAGGGCCACGGTTTATTGCACAGAAACTTAGGTGGGCCCTGATCTGATTTCAGAGGCTCAGTTGGCGATCGTTGGGAGCATTTTAGTTGACATTATCCACTTCTAATTGTAGCACACATTCACTCCCTCAAATGCTGAAGTGATTTACTGACCCAAACAAATAATTAGATACAAGTGCAGTCAGGTAGTGAGAGCCAGGTACTGCCACATTTTAGACTCTGATATATAGGCTGCAGTCCATGAAATAACTACAAAATAACTGTTGAAGTTGTTGCATTTCTGTAACTTGTTTTTTCTTTCTTTTATCTCTTTTATATACATACTGTATATATATATATATTGTATATATTGCCTATTTTTTTGCATGCAGAGAGCAAAGTGAACCGGAGTCAAATTCCTTGTTTGTGTGCACAAACTTGGCCAAATAACGATGATTGTGATTCTGATTTGAACAAAAAAAACCCTTTTTTTGTTTTTTGTTTACAAATGTAATCATTTTGTTTAAATGCTCATCAGCATACAGCTAAGTCCTTTAAAGTTGCTTGTACCTTCATTTACCTCAAAAACGAATTTAAGGCCTTTTTTGGAAATAGGGATAAACAGGTCATGATATCTTATTAGAGAGATGCTGTATTTCATATTCCTCTTTTATGAGTATACTTAATTAGTCTGATGCTTCCTTGTTGCTGTTAATATGCAGTTTCTTGTGTGAAAACTCTTTATTCAGATTAATATACATTTCAGCAGGACGCATTTTTTTTTTGGCACCTATTATTTTATTTTTCTTATTAGTTTATAGCAGGATGTATGGAGGACCAAAACCTTCCAAATCAAAAACAAATAAAGCAATAAATACACTTACCAGACAACTTATGAAGTACACCTTGCTAGTACCAGGTACCCTTTTGCCTTTAGAACTGCCTGAATTCTCCATGGCATAGATACAACAAGATATTTTGGTCTATTCTGACATGACAGCGTCACACAGTTGCTGCAGATTTGTTAGCTGCACATCTATGAAGTGAATCTTCCATTCCACCACATCCCAAAGGTGCTCTATTGGATTGAGATCTGGTGACCATTTGAGGAGGCCATTTGAGTACAGTGATCTCATCATTCAAGAAACCAGTTTGAGATGATGTCAGCTTTGTGACATGGCACATTATCCTTCTGGAAGCAGCCATCAGAAGATGGGTATACTGTGGTTATAAAGGGATGGACATGGTCAGCAACAATAGGTAGGCTGTGGTGTTTAAACAATGCCCAGGTGGTACTAAGGGGGCCCAAAGTGTGCCAAGAAAGTATCTCTCACACCATTACACCACCACCACCAGCCTGATCTGTTGATACAAGGCCGGATGGATCCGTGCTTTCTTGATGATCACACCACATTCTACCCATATCATCTAAATGTCGCACCAGAAATGGAGACTCATCAGGTCAGTAATTTCTGAAATACTCAGATCAACCTATCTGGCACCAACAACAATATCACATTTAAAGTCAAAATAAATAAATACATTTCAAAAATACATTTCACATATTGTTTTGTTTTGTTTCCTCCGATGTCTTTATTACCTTTGAATTTTTGCTCTATATATTCAAATTCCTATTTGATACTTGATTTGCTTATTCCAGGTATTTATTAATTTATGTATTAATTTTTGAAATGTTAACCACATGGATTTCCCCCAAAATGTTATTGTTTCTTTGTTTGTTTTTGTTATATTTTTTACTGCCTTCCTGATTCATTATGCAAATAAGATAAGCTGTCATGTGTGCCATCGGGTCAACATTTCAACATTTTCACCTACTGGCTGATCATCATCCTTAGTTTATAACAGACAGTGGTCCACACAGGAGATCAATCATCATCCATCATTTTTCATATTAGGTTTGGTGCATTTGCTGAGACTTTCTTCTTCTTCTTCTTCTTCTTCTTATTATTATTATTATTATTATTATTATTATGGCAGTTTGGGTTGTCAACAAAGATGACCCTTACATCCTGCAATGTGTTAGCATACACATACATTAGTTACAGAATTAATTTGGAAAACTTTTCCAATATGCAAGTATTAGTTCTGGTTTGGTTTCTGTGTATAAATACAAATACTTCACAATACATTTTAGGGGTTATTTTTTGGCTGAAAAATATCTGTATGTTGGTGACAGAAATGACCAAACAGCATTTGTACTGTAATAGCCATGAGATGCAAAGTCTGGTGAGAGGTCTCTTTACATTGTTGCTATTAGAGAAAGTTTTATGTAAAAAGGTAATGTAGTCATTTATTTTTAATACAATTAAATAGATAAGTAGACTTTAAGTGAGCATAAAATGCACAGTAGACTTCAGTGAAGCTCCCCTCAGCTGTAAGAATCCAGCTGTGTTCAGTTACCAGCTGTAATTATTTTCTTCCCTTTTGCAAATATGTAAAAAGCATGTACAGTATATTGGAGACCCACCCTTTGAAGATACTTAGACTCCAATGCACAATTAGTTCCGCCAGTCTTTCATGGTAAATAGAGTTTGATTAAGTTTTCTGGTGTTGATGTTCACACTGCAGGGCTTTCCATCTTTCATTCCTGCCTCCGGTTCCTGTCACACACCAGCCAGCACGGAGACTGAGGTGCAGAGATTTACCATAGCCAAACTTATCTCCGAGCAGATAATTCTGCCGAGAGGAAGGTATTATGTTTCTCAAAACCAACTCACAGCCATAGAATCCTGGTTGATGCGCCTCTCATGTGGCCATCATATTGCCTGAATGGATTTCAAGCAGTGATGTGGAACAATTCCTCTGAGAACGGTACCCATTCAAATGAAGATAAAGTCATTAAACTGCAGCAGCTGTCCTTGGATCTTTGCTTTTCCTCGATTGCCTGTGATGAAAATGTGTGCCGCATATGTTTCAAGGATAAGATACTCTTGAGAAAGATGTTCATTCTCAGCGCACTAGTATTGAGTGGTGTTTTTCTCTATTACTGCTCTAGTGCTGTCACTTGTCAGTTTTTCACATCCAGTCATTGTCAATCAGTATAAATCAGTTTCACTTTTACAGCTGAGCAATCATAAACTTTAAAGGTGCCAAGAGCACATAGACATTCATCTCCATGCGCACATGAGTACACACTTTCAAAGCTCATTTCTAGCACCACATTGCAGTGCAGAACTTATCCAGCATCCCGTTGAGTGGATGTATTTACACCCACCTTGTCTCGTCTCAGGGATGTGTGCCTGCTGGCCTGGCATTCTAGCGATTTGTTACCACCTGGCACATTTCCCGTCTCCTTTGAAAAAACAGTTCTGCCTCATACCTGGCTGTGTCCATCCCTCCACGCTGAATGGGGCATTGCTGTCCCACAGGCATGCAACATGCTATCTTCAGAAGGTGTTGCATGCTTACTTGGCACAGAGGGGAAGGCGTACCAAAATATTTTACTCAGCAACAAATGTTTATTTTGGTAAACCTTCATACATAGGCACTGCATTTGCATTATCCTTGTAACTCTTATATATATATATATATATATACACACAGTACTGTGCAAAAGTTTTAGGCAGGTGTGAAAAAATGCTGTAAACAAAGAATGCTTTCAGAAATATAAATAATGATTGGTTATTTCTATCAATTCACAA
>VUQS01045502.1:0-12791 GCA_015108495.1 Heterochromis multidens
CTACAATTTTGTTTCTGGTGTCCTTTGACAGCTCTTTGGTCTTGGCCATAGTGGAGTTTGGAGTGTGACTGTTTGAGGTTGTGGACAGGTGTCTTTTATACTGATAACGAGTTCAAACAGGTGCCATCAATACAGGTGACGACTGGAGGACAGAGGAGCCTCTTACAGAAGAAGTTACAGGTCTGTGAGAGCCAGAAATCTTGCTTGTTTGTCGGTGACCAAATACTTATTTTCCACCATAATTTGCAAATAAATTCTTTAAAAATCAGACAATGTGATTTTCTGGATTTTTTTTTCTCATTTTGTCTCTCATAGTTGAGGTATACCTATGATGGAAATTACAGGCCTCTCTCATCTTTTTAAGTGGGAGAACTTGCACAATTGGTGGATGACTAAATACTTTTTTGCCCCACTGTAAATGTTATCTTTCAGTTGGTCTACACTTAAATATCCCAACTATTTAATGCACTGTCATGACATTTTACAGAAACAGTAAAAGTACCTAGTGGTGTGTCATAACTGGAAGTCAAAAAAGCCAAGTCAGCAGCAGGACACAATTTTAAGATTTTCCATCTTAAACAATATCTAAATATTAATTCTAATAGACTACATGCAACTGTATATAAATTGCAACTCAGAGCAGCTATCAGATGGACACGGAGATAGGTAGCAAGCTTACTTATTGTTTATAGCAAACACAAGAGGATCTTTTCACAGATCCAAAGCTCAATGGCAGGTGTATGCACAGGTAAGTAGAAATGCAGCGGAGAAGGAATTCTGCCAAAGAGGAGAACAGAGGTTAGTGAACAGCAGGGGATTCTCAATCAGTCAATATTTTACTCTGTAACGTTGAATTGGAGTTCTTACTTGACTTTTCCTTTCAACAGGCAGCAAGGAGGGTAAGCAGGCAGGCTGCAGGGTTCCAGAAGCTGAGCAGGTGAGTGTGTGGTAAAGAGTGTGCAAGCAGGTAAGTGGAATTCTTGTCCTTCACAGGTAGTACAGACTTGGGAGTCCAGGTAGGTTGTTGCAGGTGGAGAAGAAATTTCTCTGTTGCAGCCAATGACCGGCTTAAAAAGTCAGGTAAGTGGTTAAAAAAAATGGCCTGATTACCACTGCAAGGACAACAGTGATCTGAAATAGAGTAGGCGCTCAAGCCGGTGCCCTTAATTACTGTGGTTGATGAGTAAGTGGCAACAGGTGTGACAGTGGGAGCCCAGAAAAGAGAAGGGAGCGAGCACAGAGCAAGCCCAACTCTCCATCTGAGAGAGAGGAATGCAAAGCAGGAGACGAGAGCGAGAAAGAAAGGAAAAAAAAAAACCACAACCTAGACCTTCCTCGGATCATGACAGCAGCAGGTTGTCGGTGCATACTCTATATACCCTTTATGTACAGTCTGTCAGTTACTAGCCATCATATTTTTTTAATGTTCAGAAATAGTTTTTTATTCAAAAATAGGCATATGTTTTTATAAATATTTTGTTGCTTATGTGCACATGTGCAGCAAGAGCAGCACTGACACCACCAAATCCCAATTTAACCCCCGATTTTTCCTGTAGGGCCACCATGAGGTTTTTAGTTTTGAGTAAAATGTCTCGACATCTCATTGAAGGGATTGCCATAAAATTTGGTACAGAAATTCATTCCTTTCATACAAAGACATGCATGATCAGAATCACAATACTTGATTATTTCCTGAGGAAATTATGTGGTTACAGTTGCTCCAGGACAGTAAGAAAGTAATTAACAAGTTAAATTACCAATATTAAATAATACAATATATTACAAATTACAAAATATTACAAATAGCTCTAATAATACAATGATAGGTTAATTGGTGATTTTAAATTGGCTGTTGGTGTGAATGTGAATGTGAGTGTGAATGGTTGTGTATCTTTCTGCGTTAACCCTGTGATTGATTGAGATTGGCGACCTGTCAAAGATGTACCCTGTCTCTTGCCCAATGGCAGCTGGGATAGGCTCCAGCCCCCCCACCCCCCACCTGACCCTGAAGTGGATAAGTGGAAGAGGATGGATGGATGGATGCTACTGCACACCTGCACTTTGATGCATGCCTGTACTTAAGCAGCTAGTACGAGTGTAGACCAATAAAATGCCTAAAATCAACTTTAGGCAGTCATTAACTGCAAAGGATTTTCATCCAAGTATTGAAAATAAGCCTTATATTTAAAAGTATGTTACTTTGTCCAATTAATTTGGGCCCTCTGAAAATGGGGGACTGTGTATAAAAATTCACACTGCATGTGTTCGAGAACAGATGATTCAACCAATTGAAAATTGTGAAAGCTGGTCCCTGCTGTCACTCTGGATGTCAGAATTTGAATTCTTCACTGAAGAGCCTTCAGGATAGAAAAAGTACTCAAGTCAGACTTTTACCTCTAAATGGATATTTCACACTGCGGTCATCACAAGAGGAAAGTGCCTCCCAGCACAACAGAGAGCCCCCATGCAAGAATGACTCGAGCGCAATTAGAATTCATAACTGCGTGTCTTTCAACAGAAACTTCACGTTTCACTCATCTGAATGAAAATTAATGTATTTAAGAATCAATACAAATTTCTCTCAGAGGTACATACTCTGCCCCAAGATTCTTTGAATATGTAATAGGGAAGAAACCTGCTCATAAATTAACAGATAATTGATCTATATTACACTGCATTTGTATGCTTTGAGAAAAGGATCTGTCCCTGTTTGTCTGTCAGTAAAAACACAAGTCATGTCTCTATTTGAAACTTGGTGAGTACATATGAATAATTCATGGCTTCAACAATAAAATATCAGCCCATGTGACAATGTGCTGATTTTCTGCAGCAGTTATCATCTCAAAGGACTTTATAGTAGGCATAGACAAGTAAATGAAAGTATAATTCTATTAAACAGAGAAGTAATATATGAATTCATTACACACAAATGAGCTGTGTGTCATACCTATCAAAATACATGCCAATACAATACCATCACATGCACATACAATAGAAAATATCTGCATACCAGCTGTGTATTGAGGAATATATTTCTCCAGTAGGCAATCTTAAAATGTTGGTGATAAATGTGTCACTCAGTGCAGATATTTTAAGTTCTTTAAGGAGACCAGGCTAATCTGGTTCTGTGTATTTGCTGGGAAATACTCCCAGCTCTGCTGCAATTACACAGCTCTCACATGGCTTTCACTTCATTCCCAATATGCCAACAGAAGAAAAACCTGAATTCATCGTGTTACCTATTATTTGTCATGGCCTTAAAAGGCAACACCAGTTGACTCTAAAGCAGGACCCAAGACTTAAGAGTGTGCTGTTCAAAGGTTTTATTTGCACAGATTTAAGAGTGACATGAGAAACTTGCAACAGGGAAGGCATGGGGAAACTGGTCAGGCAGCTCAGGAGGGCAACTTTGGAGAGAATGCAATAGACACGACGGGGGGAGCCACTGGTCAGGTATCTGTGGGGGGTTGGCACCGCTGGAGGGTGGACTGCCAGGTGAGTCAGAATGGTGAGTATTTGACAAGTATTTTCCAGATGAAAGGGATAAGCTCAACTGAGTCAGGTAGGTGAGTCTTGCAGAAAGTGTGTTCTCCAACTGTACAGAAGTCACTGGAAAACAAGAGAACGAAGACGTTAGCACTGGGAGAACTCGGGAAACCACAAGAGCCAAGAAGGAGCTTTATTACGACTCCAACATCCGTACTATTGATGACAATCTGACAGATTGTCGTCAATAGTACGGATGTTGGAGCTGGTCCTTAAATTCAGGTAGATGATGAGCCTGATGAGAAACAGGTGTTACGGTTGAAGAGCGGGACAGGAACAGAACAGGAAACTCCACCTGCAGGTGGAGCCCAGGCAAGTCCAACCCATCCTTAAACTGAAGAGCAACATTAATAAACAAAGAAACCACTGATCAGTGCAGGACGATATTATTTCATTAACAAGTTAAAGCTAACCATCCCTTAAGAGAAATGTTGGTTTATGTGGTTTTATGAAGAATATTTCTGCCAAATTATGGTTTTTAGATCAGTTTAAATATCCAAATGTGAATGTGATGCATTGCTATAGCTTAACAACAATATATAAATCAGCTCACAGTAAAATACTGCAACCCACTTAGTAATTACACTCTAATTATACATTATGTGGCATTTATTTAAGTGTGTTTTATGTGTAGGAATTTTACTAGTAACTGATTTAATGTCTGACCTTGACTAAATTGTAATTAAGGGTGGTTTGTAACTGGAAAAGTGATCAGATGAGAAGAGGTTATGTGTGCTGCAGCAGCAGCAAGACACCAAATTATAAATGAATGTACAGAGGGGTTGGGGCTAGATTACACTTCAAAGTAGCATCACATGAACAAAGGAGAAAGTACAACAGCAGTAAAAGGGCATCCTGAGGCTCTATCATGGCAGCTACAATATATCATTCCTCCAGTTTGTTTTGAGGTTTGCCACAGGGTTTCCTAAAACTTGGATGCCTCCCGGATCCCTCCACATGCCAAAACCACCTAAAGTAGATATTACAACTTTCTCAACTTAGCCTTCAAAATGAGCTGAGTCACTATCAAAATCATTTGGCCACTTAGTGTAAAAATAGGTTATCTAAATTTCCCTTCTATTAGCACACTGAGCTTTTATGGACTCCAACTACATGAGTATACTCAGAACATGTTGGCCAAAAACACTGACAGACATTTTCTGTGAAGGCCAAGATACTGGCTTTAAAATGTAGCATTTGGTTTTAGACGGTCAGATTTTGATTGAAGTATCACTTGAGCTTCTGTCTAGTCCAAAATGTTCATACAAAAAATTTAAACTAGAGAATATTAGACTAAAATAAACTTGTTTTAATCTGCTTGTCAGAATAATATTTAACCACTTTCAGGAATAACTTAAAGGTATTCCTTTCTTATTTAGTTAAAATTCTTCATGCCTCTTAACATGCATTTTGAACTTCCATAGTAAGAAAGGTATGATTTACAAGAGTGTGTTTGAAAAATCTCCAACCATGACTGTCCTACGCAGTAGGCTGGAAGAAATTGTGAAATCTCATTTTAAAATGTTGTAAAATGTATTTGTTCTGAAATGTTCAGTGACTGGACACTAAATTGCTGAAAGATTTAGTGTAAAAAAAAAAACAAAAAAAAACCTGGGAGTCAAAAATTGTGATTCAAAATCTGTTTTCAGTAATTAGAATTAATAATTTTTATGGCAAGTGAAGAACACAAGAGACTCTGAGCATAGATTTTTATCAAAGTTGTGATAAAGCAAGATGCTACAGATGTTTGCATGATGTGACCAAGCAAGGGCATGAAGAATGGCAAGTTTTTTGCTGCTGCTTATCAGTGTTACATATTTTCATGAAAATAGCCGCACTAAAAGTTTAAAGAAAATCATCAGTTTTGATGCATTTGGAGCTATATTTTACCTCACCAGGTAAATACAAAGAACATCTAAAAGTCTGTTTACAGAGAGTTTACAGTTCTGAGAAAACAATTGTAAAATGTGTAGTCAGTGTTCCAATATGGCCGTCCAAGACTGTCAGCCACCATCCATACATCTATCCATCCATTTATTTGCTAAGACTCATCAAGGGATTTTATTTTATTTTATTCTGTTTTTCTTTCGGTTGCTCTCTTTGGAGGTCTCCATCGTGGATCACCTGTGTCCATCTCACCCTATTCCTAGCAGCCTCCTCTGTCACATCAACCCTCTGCATGTCCTCCTTCACACATCCATGAATCTTCTCTGTGGTCTTCCTCTTCTCTAACATCCTTTGTATAACATAGCCACTATCCCTCCTCTGAACATATCCAAACCATCTCAGCCTGTCTCCAAAGTGCTCAACCAGAGCTGTCCCTCTGATGTACTCATCTCTAATCATGTCCATTCTGGTCATTTCCAATGTAAATCTTCAATGAGCATCTTCAACTCTGCCTCCTGTCTTTTTGTCAGTGCCACCGTATCCAAACCATACATCACAGCAGGTCTCACTACAATCTTGTAAACCTTCCCTTTCACTCTTACTGTTATCCTTCTGTCACAAATCACCCCTGACAGTCATTTCCACCCACTCCACCCTGCCTGCACTTTCTTCTAAACCTCTTGTTTAGAAGAAAGTCTTGTTGACCCCAGGGATTTTAACTAATCTACCTTCATCATCTCTGCTCCTTGCATCTCCAACTTTCCCCCTTTTAATCACACATATGTTTTCTGTCTTGCTTCTACTGATCCCAAAAAGCTGAATCTGTTCATCTGGACGTAGCATTTTTAGTGGGAGAAATGTTTTGTCACCTCCTGGTAACTTCTTCAGTCTCCAAGAGACTCATTACCAGGAGGTGACGAAATGTTTCTCCCACTAAAAACGCTATGTCCAGATGAACAGATTCAGCTTTTTGGGATTCTTTTACCTGGATTATTGAGCATGCATCAAGAGACTGCTTCTACTGACTTTCATTCCTCTTCTTTCCAGCGCATACCTCCACCACTCCAGGCTCTCTTCCACCTTCTTGCTACTCTCACTACAGATCACAATGTCCTCTGCAAACAGTGCACAGTCCATAGAGACTCCTGCCTGACCTCATCTGTCAACCTGTCCATCACAACTGCAGACAAGAATGTCCTGCACCACCCTCACATACCTCTCTGCCACTCCTGACTTCCTCATGCCGTACCACAGTTCCTTTCTTGGCACCCTATCGTATGTTTTCTCTAGATCCACAAAGACACAATTCAGCTCTTTCTGACCTTCTCTATACTTCTCCATCAACACTCTCAAAGCAAACATCACTTCTGTAGTGCCCTCACTTCCTCTTTACTAATCCTCTGCACTTCCTGATTCACTGGCTGTCCTCCATCCGTCCTCCTCTCTCTCTCGTTTTCTACATTCATCAGCTCCTCAAAGTACTCCTTCCATCTTATCAACACACTCTTCGCTTGTTAGCACATTTTCATCTCTATACTTAATAAGCTTAACATGCTGCACATCTTTTCCAACTCGATCTTTCTGTCAGTTGACACAAGTCCTTTTCTCCTTTGTTACTCTCCAGCTTCACATACAACTCACATATAATCCTTTTCCTTTGCCACCTCTCTCTTTGTCGTATGCCTAGCCTCCCAGTTCTCCTATCTACTTTCTTCATCTCCCTGACTATCCCACTTTCTTTGAAGTCTTTACCAGTCATAATATCTACATTTAAAAGTCCCTACTTTCACCTCCACACTTCTGCCTTTCCTTCTCTCTCACTGCCTTCTAATATGCTTTCCCCCTTTCCTTTTCCTTTGTCTTCGTAGCTCCATTTCCACCGGCACCCTATTGGCTAGCAACACTAGAGGCAGTCGTTTTTAACCCGGGTCCCCACTGATCCGGTATGGAAATCTTATTCTTATTAAGCCGTATGTTTGATTTGGCCAAAATTTTACACGGATGCCCTTCCTGATACAATCTTCCCCATTTATGGGCTTGGGACTGACATTAGAAGCACACTGGCAAATTTCCTGGTCCGGTAGTTATCATATGCCTGTGCTAATAATATGGCTAGAAGATCACAACTCTGAAATTAATTATGCTGGTATACAAATTGAATTTACATGCCTACCCATGTCACCACACATACCACACTTGAAATGTTTTAAGTATAAGTAGTGTAATTGCTATTTAGAAATGGGCCTTCTGTAATTCTGAAACTGGGCCTCAGTTACATTTTCATTGTACACTCAAGCATATAGCATAGGGAGAGCTGCACACAGTAAAGTATCTCAAAAGGGAATCTGATTTGACACAATCTTTTTAGAACTAAATAGTTTCATCCATTAACTTTTTCTTGAATAATTTACCATACATTACGTTTTGCACAAAGTGACTGCACTTTCTTCTAAGACAGAGATGCATGAGAAACTGGCAGAATAATAGAGAATACATTTAGATAGATGCATAAACACTGGGAAATTGTCAAAGGAGAGGCCGCCTGTTTTGTTTGTTGCTCAGTGAGTCACTCAAGAATAATCATAATACTTCCTTTTAAAAAAAAAAAAAAGTATCAGCAGGGCTCCATTTCTATTTCTGTTTTTGACAAAATGCAGTGTGCCCATGTATTCTGGTTAAAATCCAGCCCCGGGGAGTGTCTGGCTTCATCAGCTCAGACACTGACCGCCTGCTGTTAGCATCCTAGTCTCAGTCCTCTGGGAGAGTCTCAGCAGCTAAGGGTACCACCTTTGCACAAACTCAGTACTTATCAAATATTCACATGAGGTTAGATACTGATTATACCTAATAAAACTAACATGTCTCACATGCTATCAATCAAAGCCTCGGTTGTTTTTGTTTTGTCGCTATGCCATTATGGTCTTGAAAACACATGCTGTTCATTAATATTGATGGGCTAATGTTTATTTTTAGCCATGTAGAACCCACCATGTCATTCACATATCATTTAAGGCATGACTGATACGCTAATTACAGTTTCATTTTTCACGCATTGATTTCTTGCCTCAGTACTCATCACAGACATTCACCTATAGACTGCACTCAGAAGCTGGAGCTTAGAAAGGAAGGCCCGACAGTAAGGCAAGGTCAGATTTCATGTAATGTACATGTTGCCTCCGCTGAGAGCACACTTAGAGGGAAACACAGGGGAGAAAGAAACTGAAGGCTTTTTTGTTTGTGAAACAAAATAACACACTCTCTACAAACTTTAGCAACTTCTTGATACATTAATGGAAAGTGATCCCTCATGTCAAATCTCATAAGCTATTTATACAATATTTTGTCATCCGTGAAATACCACAGAATGAGGTGCCAGGTGAGGATGTAAAATTATTGCTACTGATGCTCCAGTCTTAAGTCTCACTGAGCAGAGGAAAAGATTAACTACAAGACATCTTTAGACAGTGTTTCGGTTAGGCTGTCTGGTTGTCACAGTACCTCAAAATAGAGCTAATGTGTTCACACAACGAAGTGTAAAGCATTTTTGCTACACCTCTGAATTACTGTCCATGTCTCTCTAAAAGATTCAAATTGGTCTCGTACTCAGTGACAGCAGATCTCTACTTGGAGAGACAACAAAGTCAAACAGGGAATGTCATCCTTCTGTGCTACAGCTGGGAAAATAGCAACAGTCATGTGGACACATGGATCGATGCAACCTAAGCACATCTCGTGAGAATTCAAGGAAGTAACAGCAAAAAGTTTTCTATACACAACTGTACACTACCATCAAAGTACCAATGATTCAAAAAGATTTTGTAGCTATAGGTGCTGAACAGTTAGCAGATAAAGAGATAGATACATTCATAATGAGTTGGTGAGATTGGTGAACAGATCACCATTACTTCAGCTGAATGTAATCCACACGAATTTGAATGTAAGCTGTCCTTGGAGGAATACAATCTTCTACTTCCATTTAGGGGTGTAAAAAAATGTATACAAATCAATGTTAAAAATTGAAGCATTAAACAGTTATAAATGTTAACCTGGCCAGTGCACACTTTAACCCTTTACCCTTTATCTATTAGCAATTACCCAATAGCCACATTAGCCGTCTTGTATTATTAAAGTAGCGGCTCTTGATAATAATAAAACCATAACATATAGAGTTCTGGCAACTCTTCCAAGACTCTATGCAGTCCTGTGAAAAACTAAGTACACCCTGTGATTCAGTAGTGTGTAGAACCACCTTTAGCAGCAATAACTTGAAGTAATTGCTTTCAGTATGACTTTTTCAGTCTCTCACATCATTGTGGAGGAGTTTTGGCCCACTCTTCTTTACAACATTTCTTCAGTTCATTGTGGGATTTTTGGGGGGGGGGTTTTTTATGCCTTTATTAGACAGTTGAGCAGTGAAGACAGACAGGAAAGTGGGGAGAGAGCAAAGGGAAGACACAGCAAAGGGCTGCAGGTCGGACTCAAACCTTCACCGCTGCACTCTGGCCATGTGGCATATGGTGGCCTGCTCACCCACTGAGCTAAACCAAGTCTGAACTTTGACTGGGCCATTGAAACACCATGATTCTTTTCTTTTTCCGACATTCTGTTGTAGATTTGCTGTTGCATGACCCAGTTTCAGCCGATCTTTAGCTGTAAGGCAGATGACCTCACATTTGACTCTAGAATACTTTGATATACAGAAGAGTTCATTGTCCATTCAGTGACTGCAAGGTGCTCAGGTCCTGTGGCTGAGATTTAGCTCTTGGGTTTTTTGCAATTCTTTGAGCATTGCACAGTCTGACCTTGGGGTGAATTTGCTGGGATGTCCACTCCTGGGAAGATTGTGACTATAAATATGTGTATGAGCATAAATGTCTTTGGATCTAAAGTTTCAGCAGATTAAGTTGTGTGTTCCAGTCTTAAACATTCAAACAAAATCAGGCTGGCAAAATGTATAGCTCAATCAGAGCTGGATGCCATTTTAATTATACACTAGAATGACACTGCTGTCATGCTCTAAAAGGGGTGATCATTTTCTAATCAGGCAGAGTTGAGAAAAAACACCTTTATTAATGTCACTGGATGCCACAGCAACACTTACTTGCAAAAGATTTTAAAGGATATTTTTTATTGGGAGAAGGTTTCATAATTACAGTTTCACAGTTCACATCTTTTTCCAAGTTTTGGAAAATTAAAACACTTTTTCTGTCATTTCAGAAGTTTGGAGTGAAAATGTAGGCAGTGGGTGTGAGATGGATTAATTTCTTCCCCCTACACTTCCAAATAGTGTCACAGTTGGTCATTCAGTCTTTGCTGTGATAATTCAGATAACGGTGTATAGTTACAAGGGTCAGACTACAATAGAATGAATGAGCTGATCGGCACAATAGCTGACATCCAAAGTCTGTATAGAGTGTGATATGTTTCTTAGGTGTACCGAGAAACTAGATTGACTGCTGCAGTTCCTTCTCGACAGAGTAAAACAGCAATAACAACCAAGAGATGAACCCCTATGATTGAGGAGGAGGAAGCAGCAGGCAGTCCCTACACTGATAATTCAAGTTTAATCTGAGCTCTGCAGGCATACACACCACCACAGATTTACTCCTGGTAGTCTAATGTTATCACACCACAGCAAACAAATGCGCACACACACACACACACACACACACACAGAGGTCTGAGAGAACTACAGATATAACCAGAATTACACTGATTGCCAAAGAAGTTATACTTGATAAGAAACAAAATTGTGTTTACATGCTGATGGCTGATACAAGGGACTGTTTCCTGCTACAGAAAGCGTGATATGAATCACATCCAGCTACCACATTTGAAAGAAATGTTCTGAATCCCAAAAAGTGAAGAATGGCAGCATTCAAACACAAAACGATGAGAGTATTGTTAGCACGGAGACATCGATCAGACTGACAGTATGTGATTCAGTGGATGAGTTTCAAGTTCATCCACATGTAGATTAGAAATATATGACGATGATATAGATAAAATGGGCAATTTTGTGAGCAGTTTTGTAGACATATTTACCTCAAAAGGCCCGAGCTATTATTAAGATCATCTAAAATAAGAAATTACATACAAAATAGCCCTGCAACCTGTCAAGGGTGCACACTGCCTCTCACCCTGTGGCAGCTGGGATAGGCTCCAGCCCCCCTGCACCTCTGAATTGGATAAACAGAAGAAAATGGATGGATGAATGGATGGCTGCATGGATGGATGGTACAAGTCACATAAATACCTGAATAGCACTACATTCAAAAGATACAGTCCATCCATTTATCAATTTTCTAACACTTATCTAGAGCTAGGCCTCAGGGGCAGCAGCCTCCCTCTTCAAATACACCCCCTCGATCTCTACTGAGGGGACATTGGAGAGTTCCCATGCTGGTAGAGAGGCATAATCTTTCCAGCACATCCTGAGTCTGCTTCAGGGTCTCCTCTTGATTGGACATGCCCAGAACACCTCATCTCAGAGGATGCCCAAAGCATTAAAACCATTAAAACTTACCCCCTTTGAATGTGGAGGAGCAGGAGTTCCACTCTGAGCCCCTCCCAAATGACTGAGCTCCTCACCCTTTTTAACTGGGGCGAACCCAGATATCTTTCTCAGTGAATTTTTACCACTTGTATCCATAATCGTTTTCAGTCACTATCCACAGTAGTCAACCAGTAAATCTGTAGCTTCACCTTCATGCCCAGTTCTCTCTTTGGCATCATACCAGTGCCAATCTGTCTGTCAGTCCCCCTGTCCACAATCCCCACATCGTCAGCAAGACCACAAGATATCTGATACTTTCCTGGCTGAGAACCATAGCTTTGGACTTGGAGGTGCTAATTCTAATCTCAGTCACTTCACACACAGCTACAAACCATGTCAGGGTGAGTTGGAGGTCATCACTTGAGCAAAGAGACCACATCATCTACAAAAGGCAAAAGATGTGTTCCGTGGAGACCCCACCGCCCACCCCCTTAGCTGCACCCAAAAATTATGTCTGTAAAACTTGGGAATAGAATTAATGACAAAGAGCAGCTTTCCTCTACACACGCTTCCTGAAATTAACCAGAACACCATTGACCTCAGCAATATTTAAACATATGTTTATATTCAAGTCTGTAGTCTACATAGGTATTATAAATTTTTTTCTAGGAGCAAAGGACAAGGTCAGGTTATTATTTTAGAGCCAAAGAAATACATAGGTATTGTTGGGCCACAGGATATCTGACTTAGTGTCACGATTAGCCGGAAGTGTGTGGTGGAGAGTGAGGAGGACCCCAGAATGCAGGACTCGAAACCAAAACTTCAACTCAAAAACCACAGCTTTATTTTGCTGGGAAAAAAA
>VUQS01045503.1:0-16235 GCA_015108495.1 Heterochromis multidens
GGGTGCTGAATTGGCCTGCCTGCAGTCCAGATCTTTCACCTATAGAGAACATTTAAGGCATCATTAAATGGAAAATAAGATGACCATGAACTCTTCAGCAGCTGGAAACCTATATCAGGCAAGAATGGGACCAAATTCCAACACCAAAACTCCAGAAACTCATAACTTCGATGCCCAGACGTCTTCAGACTGTTTTGAAAAGAAGAGAAGATGCTACACCATGGTAAACATGCCCTTGTCCCAACTATTTTGAGACCTGTAGTAAGCATCAAATTTAAAATGAGCTCATTTTGTGCATAAAATTGTAAAATTTCTCAGTTTAAACATTTGTCATGTTATCGATGTTCTGTTGTGAATAAAATATTGGCTCATGTGATTTGGAAGTCCTTTGGTTTTCATTTTGTTCAAATTTAAAGAACATCCCAACTTTTCCGGAATTCGGGTTGTAGCAAAAACCCGCCCGATGGGCACTTTTTCAAATTCTTCATTCTTTATTTAGTGGTGAGTCAAACAAAATTCCATCCTGGATACAAATTTTGGTGACTGTTAAGTTACGGATGAGTGTTGTACGTTGAAGGTTGAACATAAAACAAACGCAAACAGAGAACATAACATCGCATTAGCACGGGGACGATGAAATGAACATAATAAATAGGAAAAATCTCTAGAATTGTGATTTATAATAAATGATTTTGAAAAACATGTAGATGTTAACAATCGCTGTATGTGTGACAATGTTCGTGCAAAGTTTTGTTGCGATTGGCCCACCTGTTAAAGAGGAGATAAAGTACATATATGAAGATGGTGATTCAGGCCCTCAACAGCTTTTGAATCACAAAGGTTACATAGCTAACTGCTAACTTACATCAGGGCTCCAGTCAGATCTACTTATTAAAAGCTTATTTTATGCTTTTAGTCACTGCAACATAGCTTCTGTCATCGGAAAAGTCTGCCAGTCGATTGGTCAATTCATCTGTCCGCTGCTTTTGATCCAGACTTAATCTACTGCATTGGATTGGCACAGTAATGCATGGATTGCAGTTTACCTTGTTGCCAAAAGACTGCTGTTAATGGATCTGAGAGTAATATATTGGCAAATGCGAAAGGGCCACCATTAAATTTGCTATTGGCCCCCTCAAAATGACTGCCATAACTTCAGAGGACCTGAATTAAGACCTTGCAGGGTTGCCACACTATCATGCTGACAAACTCCAAAGAGATATTAACACCTGCTAAAGTACTTGTGGTAGTTCCTACTGCAATAAGTGTCACAAGGATCACATTTTGCCATGATGGCATGCATGCATGCACATGCACAAGATAAAAACAACATCAGTTGCAGCTGTTAAAAGCTGCCCATTACAGTTTTATAGGCTTAGGAATGTCTTTTTTTTGTTTAATGCAATAGTGCAGAGCCCTTCAATGTTACATTTCCATACTACATGCAGATGGCCAATAGCAGTAAGCAAAAAACTGTCACAGTTTAGTACCTTCGAGTGAAACAAATTATTCATTAATAGATGTTATTTCCCAACAGACATTTTGACCTGTCACTGTAGGAACACATGTGTTTCCGCTAACATTAATAGTTCTATTCTCAAATGCCAGTAAGCCACAAAAGCAAGGGCCTGAAAATAAAACAGGTAAATGGAACTCAGCTATCATTATTTATTATTAATAATCTGTTCTCACCACAGCAACACAGCAAAAGGTCTTTTGTGAGAAAAGTTCTGGTGACTAAAAGCTTCAGCGCTAATATTAAACAATAACAGCATGAAAATTATCATAAAAGTTGGAAAATAAGGACACTCAAAATAGTAAATCTTTGATATCATCTCTATCTACATGGAAAAGCTAACTAGTGGACCTTGGCTGGTTTTGCCATATTATGATAACTTGGGTACATTTATTGTAATGTGTTAATCCCAATATTAAAAGACTTGTTCATTCACTAAACCGAGACATGAACCTCCAGTCTTTAGAATAAAAGGCCTTTTGTTTGCATTTGGATTATACCTTGGTTCTGTAATATGGATAGTTATAAATATACACACTGCAATGAAAAAAAATAAAAAAGATAACACATATATTATTTGTCCAGATGATGAGCTTCATCCACATCTCCTCCATTTCTTATCATAGCTGGTTTCTGCCTTCAATAAGATTAGTGTTTGTGTAACCAAATAGATTTTTCAGCATGAATCTCACCATCTGTGACCTGGGAGGTAAATACTGACTGACTGCTATTCTTGAAAACATGTCGGTCCACTCCAACAATCACTTATCTCAGTAAAGCTGTAAGAGTTATTTCAGAAGCAATTAAGATTTTTAGATAGAGCCTCACAACGGTTGGTTTCTGTCCTCTCTTACATCTGTGATAGCATCACCGCTGTCACCATCTTTGACCGGGTCTGAGAAAATGTAGGAAAAATTTATTACACATAAAGCTGAGGATATCTGACTGAGTGGACATCTACCTTTTAATGAGCTTCTTCACATTATCCGCAACCCATATCAGACTACATCAGCAGAATAATTCATGCTCAGTATTTCTTTTCCATTCAACTGTGCTTCTGCAAAAAATGCTAAAATTACAGTTACAGTTTTCTAAAAGAAAAAAAAAAATCAACATCAGATGAATCATATTAAGTCTCCTGCTCGCAAATGTCATGTTTTACCGTTATATTTGTAATCAAAATGTTCCAAGAAACCTGCCAATCAAACACCAAAGCAATGCACTTATTGTCAGACTAAAGGAACTGGGCTGTAACTCATTTACAAGCAAATTAATTCCAAAACTAATTCATGATAAGCTGACTTCAGATTGAAGTATTAGGTACTTTTTTTAAGTGTCTCACCTCTCCACTGTACTTGACCTTCCACTGGTTTAAACCTGCCCTTTTGGACCCCTTTCATGCTGAAGTTCTAGAGGAATGAGACAAGTGTAGTATATAGGAAGAGGTTTATGATCAGATAGCTCATAATTGCCTTTGGGTAACAGGTAAAGTACTGCTAAAGTGTTATTTGTTAAAATGGGAGGGGCTATTGTCTATATAAACAGAAGTTGCAGTTTCTCTCTTGGGTGTTTGTTTGTACTGGTGGCAAGCACACCGCAGTGGCTGTACCCTATACTAAATGGGGTACAGCCCCATTTAGTACATCCACTGCTGTACTAAAGTTAAAGCCTCTCACTTATTATCATTCTCCAGTTTTTTTTATGTTACCTAAAGTCTGATTTTTTTTTCTTTGCTGTGCTAATCCTTCAGCAGCAAAGAAAAAGAACTCAGACTGTTGAACATTTTCAAGGCTCTTTCTTTGTGTTTTCACCACTTAGACATCTGTCACAGGTACGTTTACATAAAACTGGTTTGGAAAGCAAATGTGAATTCATCTGCACCTTTAACCACAGTCTCCAGTGAGGTCAAGATGCACTGATTCATCCAGGAACACACTAAGATATTACTGGAGGAATGTTAAATCACTGGTTTTAAGTTATTGCTGTGTTTAACTTTATTTTTTTATCTAATATTTATGTATTTTTTTAAATTTCAAAATGACATGTTTTCTCTTGTGTATAAATATAATAATTAATGCATATTTGCTGCTATCCAAGTGTTTAATTCTCTAGAAAGAACATTTTTTGATCTATAAAATGTCCATTTAAAACAGCAGCAAATGTCCTTCAGTGTACTGTAAAAGATTAATTTCTTTTTTCAGAATAGCAGATGCTTAGGTTTGTGCCTTGAACCTAAAAAAAACATTAGTGGTACAAAGTGAGGCTTTTTCAACTTCAGTGCAGAGGAGGTAAGAAGGTACCTACCGATGGGCAAAACCAGGAAAAAAGGCAGCCAGCACATAATGAAGCATCCGACAACAATGCCAAGAGTCTTAGCTGCTTTTTCTTCTCTTGAGAACTTCAGCAGCCTTGGCAGGGAAAAGGAGGAGCGTTTATGCATTGCGGTCCCCTCGTCAACCTCCTGCTTCCCCGTCTGAGCAGCATTCCCTCTGTGTATCCTCAGCATCACTCCCTCCATCTCTACCCCTTTTCCCTTTCTCCCTTTCCTCAGGGTTTTGGTCTCTCTCTTCGCCACAGTATATACACGACAGTACATGGCCAGGATGATGACCAGTGGTATATAGAAAGATCCTAAGGCTGAGAACAAGGCGTAGCCAGGCTCCTCTGTAATTCGGCACACTGTCTCATCCTCTGGGTCGGGCTCTTTCCAGCCAAATAAAGGGCCAACAGATATAGCTGCTGAGAGTCCCCAGAGAGCAGCCACTGCGGTCAGGCCTCGCCGTCCAGTAGCTATGGCGGGGTAGCGCAGGGGGTAGCTGACAGCCAGGTAGCGGTCAATAGAAATCACGCACAGGCTGAGGATAGAGGCGGTGCAGCAGAGGACATCCAGGGCAGCCCACACGCTACAGAAGGACCGGCCAAACACCCACCTGCCGAGAGCCTCTGAGGTGGCGGAGAAGGGCAGGACAGCAGAGCTGAGCAGCAGGTCTGCCGCTGCCAGGTTGGCAATGAAGTAATGTGTCACAGAGCGCCAGTGGTGGTGAAACAACACAGACAGGATGACCAAGATGTTGCCGAGGACCCCGAACACTACAAAGACCACCAGCACTATCCCCAAAACAACTGCCTTGGCTACATCCACCTCTGGGTGGGCAGAGGAGCTGCAGTTTGGACAGCGACCTGCTGCAGAAAAAACACTCATGTTCTCTGCAGGAAACATTGTAATCTGCTGGTTGCATTAAGCTGTGAAGTGTCTTGCAAATTGATGACACTCATGCCACATCTGTTCTTTAATTTCTACAGCTCCAACCCTCTGCCTTCTTCCACTCCTCCCAGTGCAGAGGATAAAAGCTTTTACAGCTGCATAAACTGCTCTTCCAGTTAATTTGTAGGTGCAGTGGCTCTTGCCAGCACTCCAGTGATCATGTGACCAGGGTTCCTTGGCAGAACATCTTATACTGGAAGGGTAACAATGCCACAGTTTCCCATATTTAGTCTGGAAAAGCTTAATAAAAATGACAAATGCTCAAGTGGCAGTCACTGATGGATTTGGGGTGTCATGTCTTGCCATATTGAAAAGGCTTTACCTGTTAAAACAAGAAAAGAGATAAAGTAAATTTATCAACACATTCATAATCCTAGGCTTTTATAAATACCCAAAACAGGCTCATTACTCCTTAAGTGCTATTCTTTCTTTGGCAGCGTAGGAGCAAATCAAAACAGAGGATGTAAGACAGAGCACATTAAATGTAAAATTGTAAAGTATAATCACCCGGCCATGATTAAAGGGTAAAAACATCATTTAACGGCCTCTTTCAGCCTCTTTTTGTGCATATTCTTCTCCCTTTATTACAGCTGCAGTAGAGAAAACAGAGTATGCTCCTTAGCAGAGTATTCACAATTTTCAGTGCAGCTTACCTGTTTTTTGTCTCTGTAAGCAAACACTGGTAACATTAAAACATCCCATTATTTATATCTGAGGTTTGTTTAACCTTTATTTTAGCTGTCAGATTGATTAAAGCTAAACCTGTCTTTACATAGGCAGTGTTCTTGAAAAGTAATGGTGGTGAAGATTATAATAGAAAAGACAAAATATAGAAACAAGATATCATCAAAAAAACCCACAACAACAACAACAAAAACCCCAGAGGCAAACACAAGATTAATACAGCAGGAATGATGATCCTTGAAGGGGGGAAAGAAATCATTTGTGGCATTATGAGAAATCCAGCCAACCATTCAGAGAGTATAAAGATAAATGAAGAAAGAGATCATTTTTTTAAGCCAGAGCTTGCGATGCTCCCTCAGAGGTCTTGTGTCTACAATCAGGGTTTTAACTCATCTACCAGATGACAAGCCAAGAATTGAACCTTGAGGAGGGCACTATATTACCCCAGTGAAGGCTTCAGCTGCCGATAGTCCCACTCAGTACCACTCACAGTGAGCGTGTTTTAGATCAGGGATGTCACTGAGTGAGATAAGCAGCAGCAAAGCATAGAATGAAAAAGCTGCTGCGATAAAGCCTTCGGAGAGAAGAGTCATGCTTGTCACATGTTCATGCAGGATCAAAGGATTTCGCTCACTGCACGTCCCACTGTTAGGCGGAACGAAATTCACCCAAATAAACACTTGATGCTGGGATTTCCGCATCATTGGCCAGAGGGGGAATTGATATAGGTGGTGAAAACATATCTTAGATTGTTTCAGCGAAAAACTATACACAGTGATATTTGGGAGACATTTTTGGTTGAAATAAGATTTCTCAGTATGGTGGCGTGCCTGCACGAAGAGATTGCTTTTTTTTTTTTCCTCAGCCCACCAGTGTTTGAGGACTACTGTTACTGTGGAAGGGTGTCAAACATGGAATATATTTACATTGACCTGAGGCAGTAGAAGCAATTCAACATAGGTGAAACAAGATTACTGATGTCTACAATGCAATGCAGTATTCCTAAAATCATCACCAGGGTGTTGTGTGCCTCAAGGCCACACAATTTTCTTAAAAACAAATAAAAACTGGAGGGGCAGCTGATGAGATGTGCTAAAATGTAAATCATGTATCAAGAATGAAAAATAAATATTTCCATATAGACAAGAGGCATTTAATCACTGTTCTGGGAGCATTCATATTCATTTGATTGTTTCTTGTAACAGGACTTGCTGCATCTCTCTATTTTATATTATTGCAAGCTGAATATCCCTTTTCCATTTAATAAGCCACAAAGATATTGTAGAGATTAATAGGTAACGATAACCATATCTGCAGCCCCCAAGGGCATTTTCTTTCAGTTGTCCAGCAGCAAGCAAAAACAAAGACTGAGACTGCACACGTCCATCATTCTCTGCAGATAAGATTTGATTAAAAGCTATCAGTGAACATCATTGCAATCTAATTTACATCTGAATCCAAGGATGGCTCACTCAGGTTATTGCATTAGCGGCGCTCCTAGAAAGATGGTGTGTTGCCCTTGAAGAAACTTTTTCCTCCTCCAGCTGGGCGGCCTTTGCAGAATTGAAATAAGTCAGCCAATTAAACCTAGAATTGGAATTATAATTAGGGTTTTGTTTTTAAGAGAGAGGATATTAGTGAGCATATTAACTGACTTAATGTAGCCTGACCATGGGCATATTAAATTAGAACAGCAGTTCATAGCATGGGATGGCATCATTATCACAAGGGTAACACAGACAATATTAACTTACTATTAACAGTCCTGATATTGTTTTGTTAATGCAGCAGATGTGGAAGTCCTGTGGAAGCATTTGAGTTTGGGTCTGTTACACTTTGTAAAGTGCAAAAATCTCTGCACCGTGTCAAACACATTCCTACAGATTTATTAGATTTTGTTAGGCACTAATCATCAAGGATGCACCTTTTTTTAAAAAAAAAAACCTGCTCGCCTGTAACTAATTTATTGCTTATTGGTGCATGATTTGCAGACCAATGAGTACATATTCAATAAACTGATTTTGACAAATTGTTACCACAAGCTCCCACAAGGACACATGAATAAATCACTTATGATGCTATAACAGTGATGTTAGAAAATCCTCACATTTTGCACAAAGATCTAATTACTTATTTAAAAAAATAAATAAATAAAATCTAATATTTCTCCAGCACATCAGCTCTGAGAAAAAGGAGAAAAAAAATCAAGGATGTTAAATGTTTATTTTGAATAAGTTTACTTTAGGTCACCACATGACATTAAAACAAATGGAATTTATGACTCTGTCCAGTTCATATATCATTTGTTTCTGCAAACCTGTAACATAACAGCTTCTGTCAGGTCTCTGAAGGAGAGAGCACTACCATGATGAATCACTCTACATTTGAAGTCAGTTTCTAAATTGCTATTTATTCTCTAGGGGGAAGAGTCAGTTCTTGAAGTTCATAATTCAGTACCCTTATGACACTGATCACATACACAGCCTTTCAGGGGGGACAATAAGAGTGTGTCTCCTTTTATCCACCTGAAGAGGTGATTTTTTTTGTTAATGTTTATTATCGTTTTATGGAAGATACATCCCTGAGGACCAAAGCTTTTAATTTTCCTGAGCTTTGAAGCACAAGGTTTTACAGCACCCTACAGCTAAAATCATTCATCATTTCCTTTGCATTATTAATATTCACTTCCGATCCACATCTGCATTTTCTGAATGAATATGGCCTATACGTGTTGTTCTGAATATGTATCTCCTGCCTTTTATTTTGGTTTATTTGTTATATTAATGTTAAACATTTTTTTACAAACATATTTTAAATACACAGTAAAAACACTCACTAAAAGGTTGCATAAATTATCATTAATAAACGGAAATAAAGCAGCTTTCTCAGTGTGCTCATATGTGGCCTGTTAAACAATAACCGCCTCCTCCACATGGTTAAAAATAATCACAAACAAACATAATGATCCATTTGGATTACTGGAAGTCACTCAGCTTGTGAAGTACAGTAAGCTGAAGTAGTGACAGAAAAAGGGGGGGGGGGAAAGTCTTACCTTCATCACGGTGCGCACATCTCACCGGAATTCAGCAAATTTTCTCTGAAAGCAGTCATCTGTCACAGTGTCAGCTGCAGACAGCACGGAAAGCAAAGTCAAGTGCTTCTCTCCCTCCTGCTGTCCTCCTGCTCTCTCTGGTGAAAAATAATGTCACAGTGGACCACCCCACCTTATCCTCCCAGACCCCGCCCCCTGCCTGAGCGGCTCACACCTTTTAATTGCCGTTCAATTTAAATTAAACACTTATTCAAATTACCGCGTTCACGTGCGTGTGACTCGGTAAGAGCTAACTAACCGAGCTCTAAAACTAATTGCATGTTATTTTAAAAGGTTCATTAGACTCCAGAAAGCAAGATTTATAACTCTGTCATTTTTTCCTGCATTTTCTTTTTTACTGTTAACAACCAGACTGATCCTAATAAGAGCATTGTGCTTGATATATCTCATTCCTCTGTGCCACATAGCTACATTGCTGTACAAACAGTGCAGTGCTGTGCAAAAGTCTTGAACCACCCTCACTTCTTTTTCTTTTGCCTCCAATGAGCCAGACTTTCTTGTAATTTTTTAAAAAACTGGCCTTGAGCAATAGGTCTCCAGGCTTTTTGAAGGTCTTTTAAAGTTTTTTCTTTAGGCATTGGTTAATCGCAATACCCTTCAAAACTATGTTTGAATATACATAGCTTGCATATACACTGGCATGCTGCTGAAAACGTTCTCCAAAAGAGTTTCTCTTTCTGGAAGTTTTCTCAAAAGTAGAGTGCTCATTTTTTTCTGGAAATAATTTATTTGTTTTCTTTTAATCAAAGCCTGGATTTATGACCTTTTAAACCTCTTTAGAAGAATGTATTATGGTTGAGTGTTACAGGCAAGAGAGAGAAATCAGAAAATAATAAGAAATGAGCTAGTAGGCAATAATAATAATTATTATTATTTGATTTTTGTTAGCCCCTGATATTTTATCCAGCCTGGCAGTTTGCATGTGTGCATCAGCATAGATGGTGGTGCGGTGGTTAGCACTGTTACCTCATAGTAACAATGGTCCTGGGTTCGACTCCACCTTTCTGTGTAGAGTTTGCATCTTTGCCCTGTGTTTCTCTCTGGGTATTCTGGCTTCATCCCACAGTCCAAAGACATGCAGTTGGCAGGGTTAGGTTAATAGGAGATTCTAAATTGCCCATAAGTGTGAATGATTGTCTCTCTCTCTATGTCAGCCCTGTGACAGACTGGAGACCTGTCCAGGGTATATCCTGCCTCTTGCCCTATAGTAGCTAAGATAGGCTCCAGCCGCCCTGCGACCCTGAATTGGATAAGAGGATGGATGTGGACATATACATGCTCCCTGAGGGACAAACTAGACTCTCTCAAAACAAACTACATTTTAACTTTAAAAAAGTTATAAGAACTATTTTCATATGAAGCAAGATTTGTGTTTGGTGCATTTCTGATGTTAATAGTTGCTACAAGGGTTCTAGCACAAATATAACTTCATGCTGTAAAGTTAAGTTTTCTCTTCTGTCGAGCAAAGAAGCTTAAACCATGGAAAAAAAAAGTTCCAGGCAAAAAGCTTACAAAAGTTTGATAATGGTGTCCGCATACTTTGTTTGCTTATAGCTGCCTGAAACATTTGTGAAGGACTTTTGCCAGGGAGAAGATGATGGATTTGTGGTTCTCCAGAGACCGAAGGGACTGCCTTGATCCTGGTGGTGCTTGTCTCTTGCTTTGCAGAGATATACCAGATGTAGTGAGGCAGACCCTTAACAGGGGCATGAGAGGTCCAGTACATCAATAATACCTCAAGGATGACAAATAGGCTATTTCTTCTCTCGGATTATTGTTTCAGGTTGAGTTATTTATGGATTCTCCAATGGCTCAGCAGCTTGACCGCAGGTGTCTCAGATGCTGTTGAGGGCATAGGCAGTTCTGTTCACTTAGAGATTTTTTTTTTTCACAATCCTGTCTTGAATACTGGGATGATGCATTCATCTTCACGTGACAGAGTTGTCTCATATGTCTGCTGCCACTGTGTGTATTGATCTAGTGTATGGATCTTTTTGGTGTATGAGCTTGTTGCAACTTTCAGCACTCATTTGTTTTTTTACACTGTCCTTAGACTGACCTCCATGGCTTGTCCCTTACCTAATAACAACAAGTGATTTGTTGTTTGGCATTGGTGGGGGCTATGCTGATTGAGCTCATCCAAAAAACAAGAGCAGCTGAAGCCTTAAAAATGATTGCCTCCTCTTTTATTAGTCATCTCAGTGTTATTCAAATTAAAAACAGGGAGTATGGTTTTAGCAGGTGGAGGACAATGTGTTGAGCCCCAGAGATTAAACTGTTCTTTAGTCCTGCAGTTTCATAGACTTCTGATGTATATATTATCCAAGTAAAAGTCTCCTTGAGATCAAAAATCTCTTTGTCAAGAGAAACCTGGACATTTACATTGTAGCCTGGTCTCATGCCAAAACTCATGGTCAAATAGTCCCAAAAATGCAGTCTCTTGTATTGTGTACATCAAATTGACTATAATTTTGCCATTACAGTCAGCTAATATATTTTTTTGAGTGTCCACTGAGGGGACACCCTGGCAACCAAGAAAATAGAGCTTTGAAAAAAAAAGTGGCATCCATTTGATCTCAGTCATGATCTCTTTCTATCCAAACTGAGTAGTTTAGGTGCCTAAACCTAACCAAACATCAAATGAAAAACAAAAACAAAAGCAAAACTTAAGTGTAAAAGTAATACTAAAGAAAGTGTAAAGTAAAAGATTAATGATTCTATCATAGGGCTTGAACTCTGGTCTCTGGTGGATAAGGGGCAAAATGAATTAGAATTTTTGTGGACTTTTTCCACCCTCTAAACCTCCGTGTTGAAGGACACTAAGCTACAGATCAATAGAGACCATGCTGATAAATAACTCATGTTCCTTTAAATAAAACAAATGGGGGGAAATTTGTGTCCAGGGAAACAAATAATGGATTCAATTTTGTGAGTATTTTGTGAACTGCTGTGAGACCGTGTTGCATGTGGAACTTAACAATCAGTAGATGAATATTGTACCTACTGTTAAAGAACTTTGATTGACCATAGACCTACTTAATGGTTGTGTGATGGCAAACATAATTTTACTAAATCAGGGCTCTACACTGGCTTAAAATGCTTATCAGATTTACTGAGCACAGTATAACATTTTGTAATAATGAAACTAGATTTGCAGTTCTTTTAAATTTTCACAAAAAATTAGTTTCACTCCACAGATGTGTTGATGCCATGTGTGGGTTTAATATATAAATGGTAAAATACTGTCGTTAGGAAAAAAAAAAAAATTAAATTAGATAGATAGATAAATGAGGGGTGAGAGGGAGATTTACCTTTGCAAAAGTTATGTAAAAATGTGACTAGAAGTGAATTTTCCTTTCAAAAGACCATTGCTGACACAAATTATGTGCTTTAAAGGAATGAATAGGGAATCAGATAAACAACAATGATGATGCAAGTTCATTTGACCTACACAAAACCAGAATAAATGCATGGACATTGGATGAATGTGTATTCATCATTCAGTCCAGCTATAAAACCACTCCTGGTGCAAGGATTTCTCAGTATAACACAAGAGTTCAATGTCAAGGTTTCACTGAAGGACACAAAATGCAGGACACAGTCGAAAAGTAGTTTTAATAAACAGAATCTTCAGGCAAACAGAACGAATGAGTGATTTTTATTTCAGCCAATATGAAGATTTTCCTTTTCAAAACAACAACAACAACAAAAGAAGCTAAATAAATAAATGGTAACAATCAAGAACTGAATTCAGTGGGAATTGTTGTCTGGAAAAGTGTAGGCTAAACTTTAAGCGTATTATAGTTGTCACACAGCATATTCTGAATGGCAACACTTTTCTAACTAGATTTCACCAAAGTAAACACCAAAAGAAATACAATAATAAGAATAACCATTAAACAACATTTTTATTTTTACATTGTTTATACAGCAATGAACATCACAGGTGGGCAACAGAAACTTTGTTCAGGTAAGCACCTTTT
The DNA here is from genome assembly GCA_015108495.1 of Heterochromis multidens. Taxonomy (NCBI): domain Eukaryota; kingdom Metazoa; phylum Chordata; class Actinopteri; order Cichliformes; family Cichlidae; genus Heterochromis; species Heterochromis multidens. Next base: position 12,561 of record VUQS01045503.1, read on the forward strand.
GGACTAGTCTCTTAATTCATTCACAGGCAGGAGCCGTACTAAAGTAAGTAACTTTAGCAGTCAGAACAGATTTTCTTTTTCTCCAGGGCAGGGGGCTATGGTCAGGTAAGTTTCTTTGGGAAAAGAAACAGAGCTTCTCCTCTCTTTCTGCAGGGCTGAGCTCCAGTGCTCAGAGCAGGTAAGTAGTTATTGTGGACAGGGTGAGAGTGGGTCAGGCACGTTAGCAAGCAAGTATTTTCAGCAGACTTTCCAACAGGTTTTCTTGGAGGAGACAGACAGGGGTATTCCAGGAAGCAGATTGAACCCTGAAATGAGAGAATCTCGGGTTTTCTGTTCCAGAAAGAGAGTTCAACTCTGAGTCAGTTATCAGGGTAACAGACTCTGTGAACCTAACCTGCTCGCTGGCAGGTTTTCTTCAACAAACTTGGGTTGTTCTCTCAGACTCTTCCCCTCCTGCTGCACCTGAACCAGCTGACTGACACTCAGATTCATTTCCTCATTCATATCAAAAAGGAGAGGAGCGAATTAATTTGCAGAAGTTTACATTTTTTAAAAAACTAAAATCCCAGTCGTCTATATATAAGGACGGAGACAGCGATTATGTCACATATTTATTATCAGCTCAGAATAAAATTTAAAGTCTCCATCTTGACTCTGTGGAGTCTAGTCAGTTTCCTTGCGCTGCAAACATTTACTGTATATTACACACTGATCAATGATCAATCATTTGTCTTATTATAATCGGTCACACTGACCGAAAAATGTGTGTCACAGTTGGATCTTGGAGATGATGTAAATATTTGTGTGAAGATGAGGCTGAAATTACTTTATGACTCACTGAACTACACTGAACTAAATGTATTTAAAGTAACGTTTAAAATGCAGCCTGCAGACAGTCTGTGTTCTGAATATTTCATGCTGAAATGTGTTCACAGTTTGAGGTTCAGTCATTTATTGTCAAACAACATTTTGAAAGGTACGGTGTCTGAAATTAAGAGTCTGAGCCTCGACATACTTTCCACTGAAAATCACCTAAATCAGTCTCAGTGGGTCGACCCAGAACCGGATCAATCCGAAGATATCAGAGACTCTGTAACGGATCAGCAAACCGTGTCAGAGTCCACTTGCACGGCAGGACGGATCCAAAATGGATCACATTTTAGATCACAGATTCAGACCGGATCGGTCCAGTCATTTCCCACCTCATCATGTCTGGATCCGTTCATAGCGGCTTATATTACATTTATGATTTGTATTCCTTATTTAAAATGTTGTCTCACCCTTCCAAAACTATACTGAAATGTCCAAAATCTGTAAAAACTGAGACATTTGTAATATGTTTACCTTTTATGATAAAACTTTACATTCATTAAAGACGTGAAAAGCTGCCCTGCCTTCTTCTTTTTTGTTTGTTTTTTAGTTAAATGTGAAACAATGAATGTCAGGAAGCCATCATCTATCACTGAAGGCTGATATTAGATCAAATTATAAATGCTCACTCTGGGAACATTGAAGCAGGGTTTTTTCTGTCTTTAAGCATTTTTATCCAATAATGGCAGAAATAATTCTCTATTAATATTATTGGAATTATTGAAAAAGTGAAATGTTCATAAACTGTAGTGAACAGTTTTGTTATTTAGTAAAAAAACAATTTATTATTTAATAATATTTAAAAAACAAACAAACAGTAAACTGTGTCTGATCTGTTCTCCAGATTTTTTCACTTTGTCACCTACATTTTGTTCCTCTCAGGTTACAGCTGAAGAATTAGATTTAAAATCAAATTTAAAATTAGGATTCCAGCTTCATGTAACGAAAATTCAAGTTGCCTAGGCCTAAATGATGACAGCAGACACTATAAAAAATTATATGTTTTATATCAAACTTTGTTCTGTCTGTGATAATGACAGAGTGCCCAAACTTTTTTAAGTTAAATATCATGGTCATGCGCTTAACTCAGGGTGAACATAGTTGATTGAACTAACTCTGATCAGCTGTTCCAGAAAAAGAGACTCAGAGTTGCTCAACTCAGAGTTTGATTTTAAACTCAGCGTTTGTTGAACAATCTTCCTGGAAACCCCTCCAGGTAAGTACAAAGAAGGAGTAAGATAACAATCTGTCAACAAGTGGACGGAGACCGGGTTTAGATACAGCCTTGATTGGAGCTGAAAGACAGGTGTGCCTGCCCTGGGTTTGACCACGTCCACCAATGAAAGAGTCGGGTTAGTTTCCATTCACGCACGCATTCACACAGACAGGGGAGAGAGCAGCAGAGTGTTTGCTGTGTGTACCTGTCTGTAGCCCATGCTTTTGTCATTTTATTTCCTCTATTAAATAACAGGATGCAAGCTGAGAAATGGTTCTAGTTGAGATTTAGCCAATCCATCAGAATCTTGTGCATACAAGCTTATCTATTTCTTTTATCAATACTTGCATGCATGCTCACTGCATAACAGTTACACCAATCTTATGGAGCTTTTGCACACCTGAGTCACATGAAAGCTTTTTTAATGCTCTGTTTCTACACTGTGTTCAGGCACAAAGATAATAAAACAGCCACTTTAAAGATAAAAACTTGTGTAAGCTAATTTTTTTCATACAGGAAATGAATCAGAAATCAATGAGGGAGTTGATGAAGGACTTGACCAAAGCAAAACAATATCCCTACTACTGTATATAAATAAATAATTATTTAACATCTGAACATCTGACAAAGTCAGGATAGCAGACAGTGTTTGGAAAATGGTGGCTGAGTGAAAAAACAAAAAAAGTAAGCAACAAACACATGGGCCCTTCCTGAAAAAAGCTTCTCTAGCTAAACCAGGAGCATCAAACTCACTCAGTTTAGTTTATGGACCATACACCCTGCTCAAAAAATTAAAGAAACACTTTGAAAACACATCAGATCTCAATGGGGGAAAAAAAAAGTCATGCTGGATATCTATACTGATATGGACTGGGTAATGTGTTAGGAATGAAAGGATGCCCCATCATTTGTTGGAAATGAAAATTATCAACCTACAGAGGGCTGAATTCAAAGCCACACTGAAAATCAAAGTGAAGAAATTATGCTGCAGGCTAGTCCATTTTGCCAAAATTTCATTGCAGCAACTCAAAATGGTACTCAGTGGTTTGTGTGGCCCCCACATGCTTGTATGTATGCCTGACAACATCAGGGCATTCTCCTAATGAGACAATGGATGGTGTCCTGGAGGATCTCCTCCCACATCTGGACCAGGGCATCACTGAGCTCCTGGACAGTCTGAGGTGCAACCTGGCGCTGTCGGATGGACCGAAACATAATGTCCCAGAGGTGTTCTATTAGATTTAGGTCAGGAGAGCGTGGGGGCCAATCAATGGTATCAATTCCTTCATCTTCAAGAACTGCCTGCATACTCTCGCCACATGAGGCTGGGCATTGTTGTGCTCCAGGAGGAATCCAGGACCCACTGCACCAGCATAGGGTCTGACAATGGGTCCAGGGATTTCATCTAGATATCTAATGACAGTCAGGGTGTCGTTACCAGCGGCCGTTTGACGCCCCTGCACCTCCTGCACCTCCTGAAGCTCCATTGTTCCACTGAAGGAAAAAGCACCCCAGACCATTATGGCGCCCCCTCCACTGTGGTGCGTAGAAAACATCTCAGGTGGGACCTGCTTGTCATGCCAGTAAAG
>VUQS01045504.1:0-11069 GCA_015108495.1 Heterochromis multidens
GTGAAAGGAACTCTTAATGCTTCAGCGTACCAAGACATTTTGGACAATTTCATGCTCCCAACTTTGTGGGAACAGTTTGGGGATGGCCCCTTCCTGTTCCAACATGACTTCACACCAGTGCACAAAGCAAGGTCCATAAAGACATGGATGAGTGAGTTTGGTGTAGAAGAACTTGACTGGCCTGCACAGAGTCCTGACCTCAACCCGACAGAACACCTTTGGGATGAATTAGAGCAGAGACTGTGAGCCAGACCTTCTCGTCCAACATCAGTGTCTGACCTCACAAATGCGCTTCTGGAAGAATGGTAAAAAATTCCCATAAACACACTCCTAAACCTTGTGGAAAGACTTCCCAGAAGAGTTGAAGCTGTTATAGCTGCAAAGGGTGGGCCGACATCATATTAAACCCTATGGATTAAGAATGGGATGTCACTCAAGTTCATATTCGTGCGAAGGCAGCCAAGCGAATACTTTTGGCAATATAGTGTACTTGTAGGCTTAACCCTAACTCCTAACCTTTACCCTCTTTTATTGTAATATGTGAATTTTGGCTTTTGAAAATAGTTCTCCCAAGTCGTGGCAATCAGGGACAAAAAGTATACATGATAAGTAATCCTAATAATTTGGGAGAAAAACAAAACATACTCTGTGAAAAACAAAAGAAAACTTGTGTATGTGTGTCATTTAGACTATTTTTGACTGAACTGTCAGAGGTGCAGCTCAACTGGTATAGATTGCGTGATGTTGTCTTTGTGGATGTCAGATCAGAAAACTCGTGCATCTATTGTTCTAGAGACCACTGAGAAGCTGTTTCTGTTCATTTTTACATTGCAGATTCTGTGAAGTTAACACAACTACACCTTCAATACTTTTTCCAGTTTTTAATCCTGCTGTTACACTTTAAATGGTGAAATGAAGTATGATGATCTCTTGCTAGCCTTCCATGAAAGGGACAAAAAAGTTAATCCTCCGAAAGGTGATAGATGTGTCCCAACCAATTTCAATTCCACAAAATGCATCACAAATTCTTCATGCTGGTTACTGATACATCTTCATTTCTTTGGCATGCACATACACCTCCACCCTTCACTGGAAAATGCAGACATCTTTTTTCTTTAGTCATCATTTATCGTTACCCTCTCACCTTTTCATAAAATAGGTACACTTTTTCTTTCGAACACACAGGAAAGTCTCATGTGCATGCACACACACACACATACACACACACACACACAGTCCTTCTCTTTTGCTTCCCTCCATCTCTTCGCCCCTTCCACATCTGCAGTTGCAGGATATGCGTCTCAGTCCACAGCACTATTCAGATACCTTCTGAATGTGCTTGTGAACACCGTGGGGGCAGTCACAGTGATGTATTGCTGTAATCCCACTGATGCAGCATGACATGGCTGTCAGTTGCCATGGGAGACTATGTGATTTATATTCAGCAGATCTGTTTATGGTCTGATATAAGTGATGTTAAAGGCCTGATCTTGCACTGTTGTACGTAACTAAGGATGTCCTGCCACTGAACAGGCAGAAACTTTATTCACGAGACTTAAAGAATTTTTTGTTGTAATCAAACACTTTAATTTTTACAGCTATCCCCAAAGGAGGAGAGACAAAGATTTTATATTCACTTAACATCATGTTCACTTAGATTCTGTGCACCTAGGTCTTGATAAATGTTTCCACTTTGTCATGTGTGCCATTGCAGGCTCATTTCCATGTCTATATGTTGTGCTTTATCTACCACCAACTATTTCTTGCCATGGATAAGACGGCAGGTCGGCAGTCAGGGGAGCACAGAGCATGCGTAGCATTTGATAAACCGTGCGGTGCATCAAAATGAAAAAAACATTTGCACATGGGTGACTTTTTTAGGCAGAAGGTGTGGGCATTATTGATGTCAGCAGGGAAAGCATTGCTAAATGAGACAAAATCAATATACATAATATACTGGCATGTAAAGGTATTCTGTGTAAAAAGCAGCATGAAAAATATATGATGGCACTACGCCACATAGCTACACTGAAGTGCTCAAGTACTCTGCCTTATCTGACTGAATGCATGCAGATCTGCATAAATGGAAAAATCTCCAGATTAGGTACTGATTTATCTTGATTAAGTTATTAGTTAACATAAAAGTTGGAGTATTTTATTGAATTAAAATCTCGTTCCCATTTCTTTAGTTGAATCTATGAAAAATGCCAAAGATAACACAGTTTGACAGGCATAAAATAGTAATTTTGCACCAGCAAGGTGATTCCCAAAGAGGAATTAGCCAAAAAATGGCACGTTTAGGCATGATGTGCAACAAAATTTGAGGAAACTGGACAAGTGGAGGACAAAAGAAAAAGTGTCAGGCCTAAAATTATCTACAGCAGATGAAAAGTATCTGAAAGTTGTGTCCTTAAAAGGGAAAGGAAAAAATAGGAAAAAAGACCTGACACAGGGCCTGAGAGATATATCTAACCCTTCAGTTGAGCCATCTACTGTTTGCCAAAGCTTTATCACTGGTCTCAATGAAAGGGTGGCTGTCAAGAATCCATTCTTAAGGAAGGGAAACAAGGATAAAATGCTGAGGTATGCCAAATTACGCAAGAACTGGACTGAAAAGGTCTTATGGAGTGATGAATCCAAATTTTAAATTTTTGAAATCATTGTCAAAATGTCTACAGTGATCTGTAAAACACGATGGATGCTCTGTCATGGCTTGGGGCTGCATTCCAGCCAGTGGTGTTGGGGATCTTGTCAAAATTGATGGAATTATGAATGCAGAAAAGTACAGTCAGATTTTGGTACATCATTACATGGTACAATAAGAAGATACTTCAGCCTTTTGTTTTGTTTTGTTTTTTTACATGTTTCTAATACGAAGGACAAGTACATCTAGCTGATTTGCAAATAGACTGGTTAGCCTTGAAGTTTAAAGAATCAAATTGACCTGGAAACTAGTATGGTTGATGAAAAATACACAGCAACATAGTCAGTAAACCAATAAAGTAAATTTTCAGTCACCAATTATAAATAGCAATCTGTATATGAAATATCAAAATTTGCTCTGTTATGCCATGGGATGTTTATTTTCTTTGAGGTTAAGAATTTTGGTTTAATAGATTTGATTAAAAAAATCAGCTAAAATAATTATTAGTTGTAATCTCATTAATTTTTTTGGTTTAGTTGAACAGAAATTATTGTTATGTCTGAGTCTGGGACAATTTATTTTGATCACTTCTAATTATGCATAAACCACGGCCTATCATTGTCATATAGAGGACACAGGTCATAGAAAGAGAATGCACTGAATTAGAGATAATTGCCCTTTTTTGTACAAGGTTAATTAGGAGTTATTACAGGCTTTTAGTGTTTCCCGTTTTGAACAATGCATTGTGCAAATTCAAAGTGAATTGATGAACATTTGGGATAAAAAGGAATTTGTGATGAAGCTATTTAGTCTTATGAACAAATTTCTTCTGTTATGATTTTTTTTAATAATAAACAGCAGGCAGGTTTCAAGAAATATAATTTCTCATATAATTTTAACATTGTGTGACCTTGGCAATTTTCATTGCATGAACTTACATTATAAAGAGCTTCAGAAATGGACAAATATTTGTTTTACATCTGACACCAAAATGGAAAAGTTTGGTTGTTTGCTATGTGACTGATATTATTAAAATGTATTTAGAAATAATGTTTTATATTTAAAGGAGTTTAGTATATCACTATTTCTGAATAAATGTTAATGCTGCCATTTCCTGCTTTTTTATTATTATTTTTTTCTCTAACTAGAGGGTAGCTGTAGATTGTGTTTCTTTTGATCTTAAACTGGAGACTTTGCCTGCCTCCTTTCTCCCATCATCTGAGATATTATTAATATTTATTGCATTTCCTTCCTGATTTTTTAGGTAAAGTAAACAAGACTCAAATATAGGGCCACCCTTTGATCTATCACTGAAGACTGCAATCTCCTCTGCTATGTGGGAGTAAATAAAACATTAATATTATAGTTTTCTTTGGCTTATTTATTTTGTTTTACAGGAACTGTGTTCGAATTAATATGTATATATATATTTTTTATGTATGTATAATTGCAGGTATGGTGAACTACAGCGAGGTGTCTGGTTACCCCCTTGTTCAGCACTGGAATCTTCGTTCCGTGCTGTATCATGTCAAACTCAATCAATGGGTCCTCTCTCAAGGTAAATCACACTGAGCTTATCTTACTGATTGTTTATTTATACTTTTAGTAACCTTGCTTCAGTCTCCACTGAGAAGAGCAGCATCATAACCTATCAGTTATTTAATCATTAACCAGTGATATGACTAACTGGCAGACTGCCATCTTTTTTGTAATCACACTTTGCAAGTACTGTCATCTTTAGATGCATTTAAACCTGAAATTCATATTACATAACTTAAGTCTTTAGCAACTCAGACTTGCATATGCAAATTAAGCCATATATATAAACATTGCTTATGTGCTTTCAAGCATTCATTAACAAAAGTAAAAGGCCACTTTAAATATTTGTTTAACATATTTTTACTTGTGTATATTGATAATTTGTTTTACTGTAGTTTATAAAGGTCAGAACATGTTTTTTCACCTATGCATTTCACAAGTGACTGATGTATTTCATAATCACTAAACATAGTCCCAGTATCCATCAAGAAAGCCAAACATTTACTGTGTTACTATGACAATGAGCTGATACGTCTTTATTATTTTGTAAGCATTTATTCAAAAGTAGGAGGCCTAAATATTTCAGGTCATTGTTGAATTTGTTAGAGAAAAATAACATCATATCATTTAAGTTGCGTCCATTATATAACATGAAACCCATGTTGAAACGTCGAAACAGTCAGTTATTGGCTGATTGTGGGGGAGCGGTTCAGCTGTACTGCTTGAAGAAAACTCGGAAAGGAAATAAATGAATGAGGGTCGAGTTCCTCTTAATTAAGTACCTAATTATCTGCAAAATGTTACTTTTAAAAGGGTGCAAACTAACAAGCTACTCAGAAAGCACACCCAGAAAATATAATTGTAATTACAACCTCAAGTTCTTGATCAACTGAAATAAACTTGTAACTAATTGAATATCCAATATTATCTAGAGGCAGAATGCATGGGTCTAAACTAAATCAGAATAAAACAGCATAAACATGTTTTTCTCCCAGCAACAGCAAAGGTTGTTAACAGTTCACATAAAATAGTGGCCTTTGTACGAGCACTCAGAGTCAGGTTTGGTAATGGGGTGCTAAAGTTTAAGGTGAGGTTAATGCCTCATAGCCAGAGAAAATGAAATCACATAACAGGCAGTGCCCAAAGGAATAGACACGTTGAAAAGTTTTATTCATTGTAGGAGGAGAGCAGTTGGAATGCCAGAGTGTGATAAGTGAAGATTAAAGTCTGATGGGACACACCGTCAGCTGTGCAAAAGCAAATTCGTGCTCATTGAGAATAGCTTTGTAGGTCTGTTGTCATCAGTGACATTAAAGCTATTTCCCATAGGATCTAGCTGTATTTTTGTTACAGATACACTTTTTTTATCCAGTTTCTTTATAAAGTTTGCAGCTACCATCACACACTTAGAGGGGACTGGGCGATATCGAAAAAAATCTTATCATGATAATTTTTTCATATCAGTCGATATTGATATATATCGCGATATTAATCAAATCACTATTTCTGTCAAGCTTAAAGGTTCCTTTTTACTCCTAAGTGAGAAGTGAAAATATAAGGTTAATTTTAGTTTAAATATTGTTTATGTCAGAAGTTAAACATGGTAAATGCCCTCCAACACTGTACAATTGTATTTTAAATAAATAACAAGGGCATATACTGTATAATAAACTAAAATCTTAATTCAGACTAGGTGAAAGCTTCAAATGTTACATAAGAACACAAGCGAACTGGAAAACTAAATTATTTGGTCAGTTTCACAGAAATAAAGTAGTTGCTAATACAAATAAACTACCTCTATATTGTATTTTCTTTATTTTTATTTTTTATTTTTTTGTATAGAAATAAACTGCTTTAAATTATTGGGAAACAACCCCACAAATAGAAAAAAAAAAAACACTGAAAAGATTTTGTATATGTCCTCAGTACAAATTCAAGAAATTTTCAATTGTAAACGGAGGAGAACATAAACAAAACCGACACTCAGTTGAGGTCCACTTATTCTCCAAGGGGAACAACGGGCACATAAATTGCTTTACTGTCTCAGTGAAGTGGGCAGTGAGGCTCATATATGATCAGATGTGCGAGTTGTGCGACCACTAATCCGATGTGATTGTTAACACAGCTGTTCAGCTGTCTCTCTACACTCAATGTGTAGCTGGGAAAGAGCTGTCTGAGAGAAATGTTTATGGCCACAGAGTTGGTAATGATGTCAGTTACTTTAATGCTTAAATCCAACATTTTCAACCATGCTTACAGGCATCGTGTCTTGTTGTGGTGTTACCTGCCTTTGTGGAAACATGCTTTCGACACAGCTTACAGTATGCTGCTCTGCTTCTTTGTCAGACTTTAAATAGCCAACATATCTCCACACTCCTGAATTCCTCAACAATGTCCTCATGTTTTGAGCCTTGGACTGTGTCCGTTGGGGTGTTGTGTTCAGTAACACTGTCACTTGAGTTTTCGTTAACATTTTCTGTTGTCATATTTTCTTTTATCTCACTCACACTCCAAACATATTAGTTTTTGGAGTACATACATGTAATCCAAACATTAGCACATGTGCTGCTGCCGGCTGCTCATTCTACACTGTATGCGTCAACCTAACCTGACATGGCTTTAACTCTATTCCAACCACATGTTTGGTTAATTATTTTTATCGTTTTATCGCCCAGCTCTACTTTGAGGTATAAATACATAGAAGTTTGTAAAAAAGAAAAAAGTTTCAATTCATGTAAATTATAAAACTGATATAGCTTTAGCAGGCAGTTAACTCTAATTTGTGCAGCTTACACAAATTAGAGTAATTTAGAAGAAAAAAACTGGTGTCATGACTTCAGTTTGTAACAGTAATAGTCGCAATCAAAGTAATGTGTTACTTTTTAATACATTACACCCAACATTGCATCTCATTTCCTCACATTATCATATTGTAAAACTCAGATGTTTATGATTAGATTAGATACCTCCAAGTAAAAAGTGGATGTCACATGCAAATATGATGACAAATACTATGAGAGATCTACAGTAGATGGCTGATTTTATGGATACTCAGAAAGGAGCATGCCACTGGAATTTTGCTTGTATTTTTCTCTGTCTCTGTAATAGTCAGTCATATATCAAACAGCTTTTCAGCCATAGTAAGATCAAGTCATCCTGACAGTGCCTGCCATGGAAACTTCATAGAGTAAGATAACTGTGGATAGGTATTTAGTCAAGCAATACTTTCACTGAAGGCTACTGCTATTCGCTGACACATCAGGGATTATACTGAAAATGTTCTGACGGTTTTCTCAACACTAACTGTATAAATCAAAAAAATAAAAATAAATAAATGTAATCTGTGTCCCTTTTTGTCTTTACCACACTGCATCACTTTAGTTGTTCTGTTGGCGGTGTGTTTAAGGGTAACGTAAATATTTAAATAATGACTTCAATCATTCTGCCTGGCCAAGAGGAGTATCATTTGATCATTTGGATTTTTGTCATGCTTTAAGTGCATGCATTATTCATAAATCCATCATAAATAGTTTCCCTTCTGATAAGTGAAGGCACCCCACTGTAAATACAGCCATGGCACCTCTAATGCATTTCCAATGGCGCTGCTGTGGTTTGAAAGTGGCTGCCACTTCTGCTGAGGATACACTTTCTATTTTCTCTTCACTCAGAAGCGACTCAACAGCCTCCATCTTTTTTTACTCCCATTTCCCTCTTTAGCTCATCATATTTCAACAGCCACCGGAGGGGTGAGGGTACTGATTTTTACATCTGATAGCAAAGCCCCCATCGCTCATCCTCACTGCACTCTCTGGCTCTCACTTCAGTGGCCTCCTAATTTAATTTTAGAGAAGAAGTAAGAGTGAGCAGAGCATGATTGCTGAGATATTAATACTGCTTCTCCTGGAAATCATAATGATAAACTGCTATTGCAGATTTATTTTCCCGTATTTAATGAGAGAGAATCTCAGTAAACACATGGTCATTTCAAGCATGCTTTCCCCACACACAACACACTTTAACCGGTCACTGAAATCACTAAAATGAGAACATTAGGGGGCATTTTATTTATTTATTTATTTTAAACTTATCACCAAAAACTAAAGAGTCATCTTAATAGTTCATTTAGAATTTAGATTGTATTTAGAGTCAGTAGTTCTTTAGTAGTTCTTTTACACCATTACTATGGGTAGGAACCTGTCATTTCAGTTTAGGATTGAGTACAAAAAACCCCTAAAGGAGATTCAATATCTACACTAGTGAAAAAGAAAAGAACCATTAACTCAGAGGGTGTTTAATGCTCCTGATGGCACTTTAAAAAAAAAAGAGAAACACTACCTTTGTGTTGGTTTGGTTTGCAATGGATTCAAAGAATGTTGTAGTGTATAATAAAAATGAGGCTAAAAGTGACACAAGTGATCTTTCTTACCCATCTTTTAAATTAAAAAACTGGTTGATCACTTGAATGACCACAGTAAAATAAGACCTTATGACCTTATTGTCAAAATACAAAATACATGAACTCTTACAAAAGATGGATTAGAAGTAGGAACTAGTTATAGCAGTGATAGCATAGGAACTTTTTTTAGTTGCAGTTACTGAATTAACCTATCAAAGCTGTAAATTGCTGTAGGACCCAAAGACCCCATAATATGTGCCAGCTTCTTTGTGATAAAAAATTAATTTTAAATGTGATCACAGTTCATTCTTGACCTTTGTTGAGAGCAGTAGACCATGGAGCAGCTGGCAAAACACTTAAAACTAAACTAAAACTGCTATTTGACATGGGCCTCCAATCTACTGATTAAGATGGTGTGATATGGTCAAGAGTTCCTAAAAAATGAATAAGTTACCCTTTAGATTGTATTATCAATTTGCAATCTGTCCAGCAACATACTATTTTCTGAAATTCTATATGAGTAATATATATAAATAGAATGCCTTGATTATTGATTCTGTTAAAACAGACTGTTTTATTTGAAAGAGGAAATAACACATTTCACAAGAATTCAGTACAATCAGGAGTTTCACTGCTATAACAAACTGGCTAATATTACTAAACTTTAGACAAATACTGGTGGGTAGCTGCTATTTCTGTTTCACACTGACTTTGTAGTTACATTTTAGAATTTACCTTTACTTTTATAGTTACCAATACAAGGATTCACAACCAAGAAAACACTGCAAATATAAAAATAAAGATAGAGTTGCAGTTCAAAGAGACAAATTGTAAACATTTATTCTGTATTCTGTTTGAAAGTGTAGATGCTCAAAGCTTAAATAAAAGTGTTCTGTTTTGTCTCTCCCATGCTGCAATATTCAGACCGACTGGTTATCAGAGCACTGCAGGCTTTTGACTGAGACTTTTGTCTCATGTGGGAGATGTGTTATTACACAGTGTTTGGTTAGTTTTAGGCACCAAAATTACTAGGTTAGGTTTAGGAAAGATCATGGTTTGGTTTAGAATAAGCCCACTCTGCATGTTGCTAAATGACTGTGAAGGGTACCTCCAGCATTCAAATGTGCATCAAGTGGTTCCGACCAAGCATCCATATGTGACAAGTTGGGAGCGAGACTGGGTTTTTCACATCCATGTGAGGACACTGTGGATATTCAGCACTGTTTGGTTAAAAGGGTTCATGAATAGTAAGCAGCTGGCTCAGAAGTTCACTAAACCCTTTAAGACATTTGGTGCCAGACACCTGACAGAAATTTCTTCTTCACCCACTGTAATTTTAAATACTTTGTGATGTTAAAGAAGTGAGACAAACCTGGATTAAAAAGGGCAGCAAGGGTCTTCAAGACAGAAACAGAAACTTTAAAAAATGTAGCTGCCAGAAATCACATTTCCATGATCTTGTTATAAGCAAAATTTGAATATTTTATACTCTGTTAACTAGTCTATCAAATTATTAGGTAGGCGTCAGGGTAATTAGGCTTTATTTCATCATGTATATTGACATCTAATTTAAACTTACATTTACTCAGAGAAGTTCATAACAAATTCACTGATTCTTGTTTTTTCCTGATACCACTTGCCAGCTTTCCACTTGCAGCTTGCCTGTAGACTTTATACACTGTTGCTCCACAGTGAGGTTTACATTTGTGATTTTAAGTTAAATGCATTGACAACTAGTACATAGACTTTAATTACATGTGTATCAAGTGGCAATATACAGTACTGTGAAAAAGCCTTGAGCCACCACCTTATTTATTTATATTTTGCTTCCAAGGAGCCAGACTTTCTTGTACTTTTTAAAGTGGTCTTCAGCAATAGTTCTCCAGGCTTTCAAGTTTTTCTTTGGACACTGATGGCTTTTTAACTCATTTTCGGTCCAATCCTTATACCTGTCCATTTTCAGAGGAATGTTCTTTTGTTTGTTAAGCCACTTAACACTGGCCTTTGAATCATTTAAGGATATAAATGGCACTAACTCAAGGGATGAACCAGGGTTGTGTCTACACATAACAGAAAACTTAGCAAAGAACTGGTTTTAAATTATAGCTTTAGGGACTTTGTTACCAACAGCCTGTTACAAAAACAGATAAGACGAGTGTCTACAGCCATCTGTAAAACATGGCGGAGGCTCTGTCAAGGCTTGGGGCTGCATTCCAGCCAGTGGTGTTGAGGATCTTGTCAGAATTTATGGAATCATGAATGCAGAAAAGTACAGTCAGATTTTGTTACACCATGCAATACCTTCTGGAAAGCCTCTAATTGGTAATGGCTTCATTTCCAGCATGACAATGAAAAACACACAGTGGAACACTTTCAGTCATGGCTTGGCATCCCCAGAGCCCAGACCTCAACATTATTGAAGCAGTGTGGGATCATCTTGACAGAGAATGGAACAAAAGCCAGCCAACATCCAAAGAAGAGCTTTGAATG
>VUQS01045504.1:11089-42200 GCA_015108495.1 Heterochromis multidens
TGCCAATGCAGTAAAAGCATACCTGGATAGAGAAACACACAATGGAACACTATCAGTCATGGATTGGCCTCCCCAGAGCCCAGACCTCAACATTATTGAAGCAGTGTGGGATCATCTTGACAGAGAATGGAACAAAAGCCAGCCAACATCCAAAGAAGAGCTTTGAAATTACTACTTGAAGAAGTTATAAGAAAGTTTATCTAAGAGAGTTCAGACTGTTGAAGAATAAAGGTGGTCATACCAAATATTGACTTTCAAGCTTGCTAGAATTGTACAAACTTTCTTTTTACCTTATATACTGTATTTCCATGTATGTTTGCACATTTCAATGAATTGCTCACCCATTTCCCATTTTGCTAGCAAAATATAAAGAAATTAGGGGTGGCTTAAGACTTTTGCACAATATTTTAAATTACATCACCTCTGCCTATACTAATTTTTAATGGTTTTAAATAGTTAACTTGCCAACACATCAAGTTGCGCATCTCTGCACCAGCTCAACACTGGCCTTTAAGCATGTATTTCTTGTCCAAACACCGAGAGGTAAATGTATGTTATTAGTCCTTGAAGTTCTTCAACAACTACTAATACCACTACCAGTACCAACTGCAGCTGCTGTTGCTGACTACAAAATAAAAAATAAAAATGTAACAGAAATCGTGTTCTTGATGCTAATGTCTAGCATTCAGATAATGATAAATCAAAATATACTCAAGGTCAGAATACAAATTGATTGTGTACCATAAATTAAAAAAAAAACATGAGCATATAGAATGTACACTCCACAATATATAACATATGTCCTGTGAGAATATGCGGAATTTTCATTTTCATTTTGCTTATCAAGATGACTATTAAGGCTGGAGCAGAAGATGTGATGTGGCATAGCAAATATGAGATCCCAGTTTTGTTTGTTTTTTAACATCATCATATTTTTTTCAGCCTTCAGCTCTGCAATTCATTCTCTGGATGGAGCAACACAGCGGAGCGACTTTGTCTCCATCCTCAGGGAGTTTGGGAACCACTATGTGCAGGAGGCAGTGTATGGCTTCCAGGAGTCCTGTACCATCTGGTACCCCAACAAACAGGTACAGAGACAGCTGTGGTTGGAGTACCAGGACATTAGCAAAGGTATGGGACACACACTCACACACTACTGGTACTATATTAAATTATAGGTTTAAATACAAAAGACAAAAACACACAGAACACAAACAGAGTAAAAATCAAAGGAACACTGTTTAATTCCTGAATTGTCTCTCTCACAAAATACATTGAAGTGTGTGTGTAGGTGTGTGTGTGTATGTGTGTGTGTGTGTGTGTATGTGTGTGTGTATGTGTGTGTGTGTGTGTGTGTGTGTGTGTGTACGTACGTGTGTGCATATGTGGGTGCCTGTAGGGGGTGGACAGGATGACTATGTTACAAATTTAGAAGTGGCAGAACCCTTGATCTTCTTTCAGCTGCACATTAAATGCTTGCCAGGAGAAACACTTGAGCCTCACATGGGACCTCTTCTAACAAAGCCTTAGCTTCTTTGTTGGGTGTAACTGGTTGTAGAGAACTGTAAGCCTTCCAGGAAGGCAGTCTTTTTTAATCCTTGTTTATCTTCTCACACCTCTTCTCATACCCCTTCAATATTGTTTAGGTTTATCATTTATGGGCTTTGAATTGCTGAACTTGTTCCAAAAACTGTGCAAACACACAAATAAGAGCCTCTCATTAGGCACTTGGCATTGAACTTTGATATTTTTGGTATTGACTGAAATGTGTGACAGTTAGTGAAAGATCAAATGTCAGGTCAGTTCAAAACTTTAAAATAGATTTTTTAATCATTTCTTTCAGTGTTAAGGCGAGGATCGAAAAGGACAACTCAAGAGTCCAAAGAGTAAAAAGAAAAAAAAGAGCTTTGCTTGAAAAGAGTTGCATCAAGCGAGCCAGGCAAACAGAACACTGGGAGCAGACTGAGGCAAAATCCTAAATACAGGCTAAGTTTAAAAAAAAACCCCAAAAAACATGCAGGAACTAATCAAGGCAAGCAGAGCAATGGAAAGCTGAGGCACAAAGCAAAAGAAAAAAGACAATCTGGCAAATGATTAGGAGTAGGCTGGGAGTATATATACACAGGATTATTAGCTGAGTAGAATCTGGAAGGCTTGGGGCACTTCAGGTGGCATGACTAGCAGAATAAATAGGGTTGGAAGGTGGGCGTGACAAGTTCTGAAACAGAGTGAATGCATGGAAACAAGAAACAAGCAGAGTGAATTACTGACAGACAGTCTGTAGTTTCATTGTTTAGTAGTTTTCACACTTTTTCAAACTCCCAACCCAGACAACACAACATGCACATCTCATGACAAACATTGTACTGACTAAAACATATAGTTAAATAGTACTTTCTGAAAGCACGATTTTTACAGAGCATTTTCACATTAAAGTACTGAAGTATGTCGGTTTTTACATAAACATATAAATGCTTCTTCTACCGATGCTTGAGTGAAATATTGACTATAGTGTTGCTTTGCTAAGCAGCATTGTTCTATCACATGTGGTTTCATTAAACTCCATCCATCTCTTGCCTTACCATTTCACCTCAGTGGCTTCAAACTGTATGCAGTCATTTCCTCTGTTTGCCCCAGCCACTTTTCTTCCTTTCCCTTGTTTTGTCCAAGGACACCCCTGCTGCGCTTCAACGTTCACTCACGGTTACCTGTGCACTGATAGATGGCATCAAATAACAGTTTTTCTGCCATCAGGAAACGAGCATTACTCTTCATTTTCTAACAGTTTCTGACAGGCCAGTTGCAGACACTGCTAAATGACTTGTGTAGTCAGTGGTTATAATTTCACGACTTTACAGCTGATTATTGTCAGATTTACCCTTAAAAATAGATACATAGCAGGGATTGACAACCTTTAAATGCTATATTGTGAAAAATTAATTTATTGATATTGATGACATGTTACATTGAATATTTTTAAATAAATGTTTTCCCCATAATGTGTGCACTGCCAAATAGCCAATATTTGTCATTTCTAATTATAATTTACTTTTGTTTATAAGTGTCTGTGGTTATGAGTTGCCATGTTGAAACAATAATAAAAACATCTGATTTAGTCCATGTGGGAATGAAAATCTGATTGTCTGAACTTGTGCACAATCCATCCAGAATCTATTATTCCTGTCAAATGGGAGCACAATGATTGTGCTGGGCTGTGAAGTACTGAAATGATTCAATCTATGAGGGGTAACTGTTTCAGTCTGGCCCAGGACCATCCGTTTCTAGGAAAAGAAATTGATTCCATTGGCAAAAACTCGAAATCAGAGTCATCTTTCTTAATCTCTTCCTGACTTCTTGGAAACGTCCTGGCCTTTTGGAGGAAGTAATGAGCTCACAGGAGAGTTTGATGATCCATGTCCTCACCCTTTGCTCCAAATATAAGATGTGCCCAATTCAGCGAGAAGTTTGGCTGATCATTTTCTGCATCCTAGCTGGTTGCATTTGAGCTGCTTCTACCTTATTTTTAGATGGCTAACAATGAAATTAATTACAACAAGATTTAAATTTAAAAAAAAAACTATTGTGTTTTTCTCACTACATGAGATTTTGCTTCAGATAATGGACTCCATAAGGGTAGAAAAAGTATGCAGCGGTCTTCTCATCTATGTGTCAGTGTAGCTCTAAGCTCTTCTTTTTTATAAACTGAATATTCAGTCTATAATCTGATTTAAGTATAATATCATCATCATAATATCATCTTTATGGAAAAAAAAATCTAATTTTTCCCAAATAATGAAACACTGCATTAGCTGCTTGAAAAATAAAAGGAAAACTTTTGAGAAATCTTATGAGTACAAACTCCACTGTTACTCAAAACAGCCACTCCTGTGTGGATTTTGAGTACAAATTCAATAAAAGGAACTACAGAACCTCAGAATATTTGGAGACAACAGTGCATCAGCTGTGAATTATGACTCAGCAGACCAGAGCTCAGTGTGCTAAAGAACCACATAGTGTACCAGGGTGTGTAAAGTCTATTGAAGACTTACACCGGTTGTTTCTTAATGACCCAGGAACCTGAAAAGAACACACCCAGGCAGAAATGTACACATACACATTGCCATACTGTCACTGCTGTATCTTTTATGTTTGTGAAGATGCTGCCATAGCTCATTAACCATGGTCAGTCAGTGCGTGTGCGTCCATGTATTTGGCCATGATGCCTTGTCTGGGTGATTAATGGCGCTTTCTTCCCTGCACTAGGTTGTGATCTGAGTTTCCTATTGTCAGACACATAACCTCAATTACCACGCTAGAGATCAGACATGAACAGCATGAAAGCCAGTGCTGCTCTGTTCATGTTCCAAACATTTATTTCCGTGTCAGGATGTGTTGGAAAGTTAAGGACCTTTAAAGTTTGGCTTTCCACACCTCTCCAGAGCACGTTGGTGTCTTTTAGGTCTTTGCATTGGTTTTCCACCTGGCAACTTTACTGGTTTGGCCTGTCTACTCACATTAGCTTTATATGTAGTGGCAGGCAGCACTACCACATTGCAGACAGACAAAGCTAGTCAGCAAGCAAGGTTTAGCAGCTGACAAACCAAGTAAGAGTGGTGGAAACCAAAACTAAGCTAAAAGGAGATTAAATAGTATCTTTAGATTCTCCAGGTGTATAGAGATATGCATTGAAAATTAATGCTAATGATGCTACATGTCTGTAGAATGGGTAAATAGGAAAATGTTATTTATGTCATGGTCCATGGGTCTTGGACCCAGGGTTTTGAGGGTTTTTTTTTTATTTTTTGTTGTTTTGTGAATTCATAATTCTTTTTGTTTTTAGTATGATTTATGTTTAGGTTCCTTATGAGTTATTTACTCTTTGCTTTGCTACTTTATGTTGATCTTTATATATGTCGAGTCTTTAGCTCTTGTTAGTTTTAGTTACTGATGATTTTGTGGAGTTTGTTTTCAGTTATTTCCTTTGTTCCTATGTTCCCTTTCTGTCCCTCCTCCATCTTGTCTCTGTGTTTTTCTTTTGTCTTTCATGTTAATCTTGTTCCCCTGTTAAGTTGTGTCTTATGTCCTGGTTTTTTTTTTTGGTAGCTGTTGGTCTTTTGTATCTTGTGTCTTAATTAGTTTCTGCTGTGTATTTTTACCCCAGGTGTTTCACTCTTCCTAATTACCTCTTGTGTGTCTATAGCTTCAGTTGTCAGAGCGTCTGTTTTTCTTTCCTGTTTGTCATCCCTGTGTTAGTTCCATTGTGTGTTTTATGCATCTGTTTGAAGACTTTGGATTTTGCTGATTTTGGATTATGTTCATGGATGTTGGTTTCCTACCAAATAAAGATTGGTTTGTAGTTTATTCTTGCCAGTCTGTGAGTCTGGCATTTGGGTCCTATTTCTGCCCATCCTTGACAATCAAGCATGCAAGCTAGCATGTGAGCAATTATGACATTTCTGTGTTTCATTTGTCCCTGAGTGGTCAAAAATCCATAAATGCAGCTTTAAGAGGCGTTTTTGGTGCTGGTACAATACATTATTCAGTTCTACAATCTGATGTCTATTTACTATTAACTTATAATAAGTTAAGGATTGGTGTTTGAAAGTTAAGAGGACCGAGACTCAAAGTTTCCTAGCAGAACATTGCATTGTTACCAGAAGATCATTAATCAGGGCCTTTAATGTTGTGGCTGATCACAGGTAGGTGGGGTTATAAATCTGAGGCTAAATATAGCAGATCAGATGCCTAAGGTTTCTAACTTTTTTTTTAAACAACATATTTTCTTTTAATACATTTTTGCAAATTTTGATTCTGTCTCCAAACTTTATAACTAATGGAGGAAGTTCTATGGAAGAAGTTCTAGACCAGTCTCTCAAGGTTATATGCTTCCATACTAATGAGAAAAATTTCAGTCATATCATTAGGTATAGTGTGTCTTGCTCAGAAAATATTTCAAGAACGTCTTTTAAACACTCCTAAAATTAGGACAGTACCGCAGCCATCTAAGCACAGAGTGGATGTGAATATGATTAGCCTTATTTAGTTTGCTTCGTGTCTCGCTCACTGAGTGACCTGTTACATGGAAAATATGTGGAGACTAGTGTGTTTGAAAACAGCTTCAAAATAATTAGATGCTTTGGAGTTCTGTCAAAACACTCCAGCAGCAATTAAAAATGGAATATGCTTCAAAACCACCTAAAGGTGACATTATAGAGCTTGTTAAATTGTTAAATGTCAGATCAAATTGAAAATATTGAATACTGACAGGAATTTCAGATACCAGTAAAGGTGTACCTGCAGTAAACACAGTAAAAAGTGCTGCACGGAATTAAATGTCTTCCTGTTGTTTTCACTATCAATCTTTTCTCTATTGTCTCATCTTTTTTTCTCTCTGACTAGTGTTCTCCACCTTTACACCTTACTTTCTCTCTCAATCACCATGACCTCCTTCCTCAACAGTAGCTCCCCTTCTCCGCCGAATCAGGTGTCGGATTTTTACCATCCTCTCTAGTGCAGCGTTGTGTGCTGGTATGTGTGTAAGTGTGATCACCCTGCCAGAAGCCAGGTAAAAATAGGTGCCTTATTTATTCTATTAGAGCCTGTCATTTTAACAAAGAAGCAGCCAAGAAAGTCTTGCTCCAGGGCAGGAGGGACTGCAAGAGGAGGGGGAGGAGAGTGGTGAGGAAGAGTAGAAAAGACATGGAAGAAATTATTCAGAACTGGCTCTAACCTCTGTGACCCCCTCTCCACCCGCACACAACACACACACCTTAGATTAGCACCACCTGCCCTGTCTAGTTACCAGCTAGGAATTATGCAAACCTCACTGATTCCTGGCACCATGCTTCTCTATATATACTTAAATCTTCTATGTCGTAGATTTTGTGCATTGGTATATAAGCAGAGATAATTTTAGTGGATTTAACAATAAAAGTTTCAAATTAAAGCTGTGATTAAACTCATATATCCTTCTAAAAATTAAAAAGAAGTGGGTAGTGTATCTATGCTAATACTCTAGATTATATAATCAGAAGTACTGGGCCACCTATGCATTACACCTACAGGAGTTGCTCAGCCATGGAAACCCCTACCATGAAGCTCCCAGCACACAGTGTTTGTGTTGATTGATTTTTTTGTGTGTGCTGGTGACTTTTACGCACTATGCACCTCAGCACTCAGCGACCCCGCTCTGTAACTTCATGTGGTCTGCCATTTCATGGCTGAGTTGCTGTGGTCCCTGAAATCTTCCACTTTGCAGTAATACTACTTACAGTTGATTGTGGAAACTTAACGAACTTGCTTGTTGCAACAGTGGCATCCTGTTACTGTACTACAGTCGAATTCGGTGAGCTCTTCAGAATGACCCATTCTTTCACAAACGGCTAGGTACGTGATGGGACTTTTGTTCATAGAGGGTTTGCTGCAAATGTTAAAAATTAAAGGCCATAGTAACATACATGAATAAAAACATGAGCTCTATTTAGGGGGTAAAACACAGATATATAAAGGAGGACATAAATGGAAACTGAAATAGTTGCCTTAAATAGGTGAGTGAATTTACTGTATATAGCAACTATTTGTAAGTAGTAGTAATTACTCTTGTATATTTTTGTGACTTTTTTTTATTTGTACACAATTTTTTCTAATCTATTTATGTTTTCTATCCTGTATTTTTTCTAATATATCTCTAATTCACTTTCTCTTGCTGACCCTTGTGCTGCTGTAACATGTGAATTTCCCCAGTGTGGGATTAATAAAGTCTATGTGTATGTCTTTAATGGTTACTTCAGTAGTCAGGATGACAATGTGTTTGTGGCAGTCACTTTCTGGCCTTATTTACTGAGCAGAATAGCCCAAACCAATCAACTTTAAATGATGAGTGGACAACAACAGAAATTGTTGGATATTTGCAAATTATTCCTTTCGGTACCTTTTCTCATTTCTCCATTTTTTTTCTGACTTTACCCCAGAAGTTGGTGTCCCCATTCGTTATCCCACCTACACTGCTTGGGGTTGTTTTTTCAGGGTAAACGTCCTTGAGTTTCATTTGCAGTGGGGGCAAATTCTGGGATCTAGAACCATGCTAAAGACTCTGCACTGATTTTTTTAATACAGTACTGATATCTGCAATCTGTGCAGTTTCTGAGAGGTTTGTAACATGGACATCGCATTAATTTAAAAAAATGCATATCAGTTCAGCTTTTTACTGATAGCTGCTTTATAATACAGCACTGAAGTAGAACACTTAGGTTTCAGATCAATTTTAAGAAGACATAGATTAGGAGGGTGCATCACACACCAGCAATGTGGAACCAGTCACAGGATTATAAATAAGCTTTATTACCAGATATAGCACATTTATCAACATGTATCTAGTGTGTTACCTTGTTTAACAACTCTTCTTAAAGTACTCATACTGTTCCCATGTCAAGACAAAAATAACAGACACTGTGAATGTGTTGTAGTGAACTGTCACATAGTGAGTCAAAAGCCCAAGGCTGTAAAGACGTCTATAAATATTCTGCATGTTCAGCTCTGGGTCTAGGTCTCCAAAGGTTGGTTAGAGTCTTGCACTTTTTTGTCGAAGCTGCTCTAATATTTTACTCCTGGTGTCTTAGAGCGAAGTCACAAAAAATGTCAAATAGATTTTTTAAAGAATGTTTTTGCAGATATTTCCCTCAACATGGTTGTCTGTAGATATTGGTAACCCAAAAAAACATACTTTATTTTTTTTTTCTACAGCAAAAAACACTGAAAAAGCTGACATTGCTTCTCCAGTGTGACTGTTTTTTGCTGTAATATTCCCCTTATGTGCAGCTTCAGAACAGATGACTCGTGGAAAAATGAGTCATTTGTGTAGGTTTATGAGAAAACATAACATGTCTTTTTTTCTGCAATAAATTGCTATTTTTCTTGATCTTAAAGGCAATCTCAGTACTAACCCATAGTTAATATTCAGCAAGGAAATGTAATTCTGCTGTCACTGTAATTACCACTTGTGTCAGATGTAAGAACGTGAACTATATGTGTCAAGCAATTTTATAGCAGAAAGCTGATGAGTGGTGACAGCACCAAGACGATGGGAACATCACAGCCAGCTGTACTAAACAAGATGTTTGTGTTTAAACTCTGACTCTCTAAACTTAAATGCTGACTTGTTTCTTCTGATAACAAATGTTACTTTGACATGAGACAATTGGTCGTGTGAATCTGGGCAATGGGATGACTGGAAGAAAGGAAACAAAATATAGGATCTGTTGTGCCCAGACTCAGTCCTGACCGCTTTGGGGACTAATTCAAAATTCTGCTCAGAGGCTCTCCTACCTGACTTGTGAGCCAAGTAAACCATTTTCCTTTGATGCACCATCACACATGTCAACCCTTTGCTCACATACGTCTTTTAAAACAGTTTGCTCCATCTGACCATCGTAGGAAATCTCTACAAATCAAATTGATCTATAAACAATTATTCATTGAATACAATATTTTCCACAGATTTTTATTATTAATATCTCAGATCAATCTAAAATAATATTTATAACATTGCTTTACTGTGCATGAATATTGCTCAGTGTAGTCTGCTGATCAATACTGTGAATTCACTGTTTAATCAATGTCAGTCCAGTCCTTTCTATCTTGCATTAGTCCAGGGTTGTAATTGACCCTTCAGGCTGCATTAAGTCTACTCCTAGGACATAAACTTCTGTACTATTACAAGTTTCTCATATTGTTGTATTGTGCAATATATATTTCATCCTATGTTTCACATCTGGATTGGCAGAGTGAACAATGACAAGATACCTGCGATTACAGTTTATTTCTTATTGTTATGCTGTTCTGTTGTCTTGGATTTACCATGCTCAGCTGCACACTGTTTAAATAATGAGCTGTAATTTTACATCAGTCGTTTTCAGTGTCCTTGTTATTTCTGCACTGAACATTCTATAATACTTACTAATAGAGACTCTCAGTTAGGTTAATAAGTAAACTATTAGAAATAATGTAACATTTGGTGGTGATAAATAGATTTAATATCACCCATTGTAGGGTTAAAATACTTACTGGAAAAGGTTCAGTGAGTCATGCAGATATAGGAAGTGACATGATTTACGATGTAATACTTAATCTGCAATAAGTCTAAAATACTGTCAAAGTGTGGCTTTCTGATGGTAATGTTTTGTTCAGGGATGCTCGGAAATATTTCATATTCTCAGCTCAATATTTGTGGGACCTCTTTTTACTCTCTTGCCAAACCTACTAGTTATGAGAGACAGGTAAGGTCAAGGAGTGACAGTAAAGCATGATGCCAGTCCAGCCTTTAGAGGAATAAAAAAGAAGAGTGGTAAGGGCAGACAAAACGGTCAAAGAGGTGAGGAAAAAGTTGGAGTCATTAGACAAAGAGATGAATGGTCGAGCCTGAGGTCGAGAAGAAAGTGGTGGCTTCCCAAAAATGTGCTTGGAGACCGTAAGATCTTGAAAACATAAAGAAAAGATGGCAGGAGAGAAGGGTGAGAGGAGCCGATTATAAAGAGCCAAGAATGGGTTTGACAGAGGAGATGCAGCAGAGAGGAGGTGAACACTGTTGCAGCTGTGATACAGAGGCAACAGATCGGAGGAGGTGTGGGTGGAAGTGTTGGAGGAGATGTCATCTGCCTCTCTGAGGAGGGGGCGGGGTGATAAATGTCTCCTGCTTGTTCAGTCACCAGACAATTACAGACAGCCGTGGAGCAGATGTCTGCTAACTCTTTTCTGCAAGTATGCGTTCACGTGCATGTTAAAATGCAGCTGTTTTCACTTGCATGAAAGTGTTTCTTTCTTTCTGTGTGCATTTATTTATGCACACATGTTTTAAAGCACGTTTGTGGGTTTCTGCTAATGTGAGCCAGAGTGTGTGTGTGTGTGTGTGTGTGTGTGTGTGTGTGTTTGAGAGAGAGTGTGTGATTCAGCAGCAGAAGGATATAGAAAAGTCTCATCCAACTCGTCAAGTCTAACGAAGTGAAACTGCTCCTGCAGCTAAAGTTGAAGTCGAAGATGAGAAACAGATTGTCCGGCTGCTCCGCCACAAAATTGGTTGATATCGAGCTTCGTCAGCACAGTTGCAGACAACTCGCCTCACCAGAAAACACAAAGCCCAGCAGATATCAGTTTACGTACAACAGGATTATACAAATCACATTACCACAGGATTATCTATAAATAAAGACAGACAAAGAAACATGCTACTGGCACCGAGAGGTCACTAATCAAATTGCAGATACTTTCAGAGATGATGTGAAGTAGCCCTGCTGGGGCAAGAAAATGTTAAAAAGCAAAGTAAGTAAAAGTAAGCTTTCTTTATCTGTCCAAATCTGATCAGTATGGCATACTTTCCAGTGTTAAACAGTGTGCTATTTACAGTGTATTGACAAAACGAGTTTCCCATAGAACCACACAAAAAGCATTTATGATAGATGACGAGTGTACAGAGGAAAGGGAATAACATGGAAAACCAACCAAAATGCTTGTATTAAAAATTTCAATCCAGAAATTGGACTCTGGATCTGCTGAAATCTGTTTGGGCCGGTGTGTACACAGTGGCCACACCCTGCTTTGTATTCTGGGATACAACAGAGCAAGCAAAAGTGTGTCATATAGCAAAAGTGTGACAGGTACCATGTCATTGCACAGGCTTGTTTGTGAAGTCCTTTAGCTGAAATCCACGAGTTATTCAATAGCACACTTTAACTACTCTACATTATTGTAGTTTGTTCAAAAATGTGAAATCTATAGGTCCATAAAATAAAATGCAGTGTCTGGCATGCACACTATATTTTCCTTGCAATTTTGAGATTGCGTGCATCATGTACTATGCACCAATCATGTCGTGGTGTCATTTATGTTTTTTAGTGAC
This sequence comes from Heterochromis multidens, assembly GCA_015108495.1. NCBI lineage: Eukaryota > Metazoa > Chordata > Actinopteri > Cichliformes > Cichlidae > Heterochromis > Heterochromis multidens. The sequence goes on from VUQS01045504.1 coordinate 22,980, forward strand.
ATCATCTTTTAATTTATTAAAGAAAGAAATTAATAAAACTAATTATGAGAATTATCCATCCATCCGTTTTCTTTTGTGTATTATTTGGTTTATCCCAGCTGTCGTGGGGCAAAAGGTGGGGTACAAAACTTTATCCAAAGTTACAAGATAATTTGTCACTTCATTTACACATATTTTTCTCTATAATAATTCTAACATGAAAAGTGGTGGCTTACTGAAATATACATAAATATGCTTCAAATTCTGAAACAGGAAGAAATGCATTAGAGCATAAATATACAGTTGTGGTCTGAAGTTTACACGTACATCATGGGCATAAATGTTCTGTTTCCAAGGAGGAATGATTGTAAAGCGGGTGCACATTTGAATTTATTTTAGATTTTCTCTAATCCACACAGGGTCAAAATTATGCATACATAAATATACTCTCTTAAATATTTTGACAAGTGGTGCTGAAGGCTCTACAATGTCTTTTAACTTGACAAGGACAAGACTTGTTTACTTCTTGTTAGTGATCAAGGTTGACTACAACTGGTAGTTTCTCTTTGACAGCATAAAACGGATTTGTTTGACAGCACTCGTTGGATTGACCAATACTCAGAAAAATTGGAAAGTCCAAGGAACTCAGTCAAGATTTAAGAAGGAGAATCAGTCTTGGAGCATAATTTATTTTCCAGGTTCAAACAAAATGTTTCAGTCCCACTGTGAGATCTGCAGATGCAGATGTGATATTCCAGCAGGACAATCATGGATAGCTATAGAGTGGTAAGGTGCTCACACAGAGACATAAATACAAACACACACATACACACACACACACACTCAAAAAAGAAGGCTAGGCAGCCTTAAATCTGCTGTCTATGAGACAGCTGTGAAACGTTTTCCTTGCTAAGCAAAACACTCATTTAAGACAGGTTTATTTCATCAAAAGTGGAAGCCTAAAGGATATCATAGGAAATGAATAGTCTGTCTGAGTCAGCTTAGTGTTTGATAACTCTGGGCATTTTAAGCTTTGAAAGACAGGATAGGGTGGATAGGGAGTTGCTTGCTGTTACATATACAGTATCACAGGGTCAGAAATGCAGTTTTCACAGTTCTCTGTAAACCCAAAAGCCTTTCTGAATATCTACATATATACTGAAATTAGTAAGATTCTTAAACTTAAGGAAAAGATGTCAGCTCTAATAGATAAATGAATCCACATGGATTCCCTTATGTTATCTAAATCAGTGTAGGAATATATCACTTTGTTCATGATAAAAACGTGAACATAATGTAGGTAGGATAATTGGTGTTCATTAATGTTGTTTGAGCACAGCAGGCCTTTGACGCCTGAGGCAGACCTGAAAACTAGCTGAAGGCTAAAGCCAGCAAATCCTGTGTGAAGGCAAACAGTTGCCCGTTCTTGCAGCAGAGCAAATATGGTTGGAAGCCATCAGTTTGCACTGTTTAAATGCAGTGACATTTGTGTTGAAAAGGCCAAAAAAGGAGGGAGAAAAGTGCAAGGGTTGGGTTAGGTCCTGTGTACTACAGTACATTCCACAGAGGGGGTTAGAAGAGGGAATTGAAGAAATTTGTCAAACCGGGTCAACTTTAGGTAATGCTGTATTTACCAGTGCGTGTGTCTTATTGAACGTCATTGATTACTGACGTCGGTCACAAATATCAAACATCCGGGATAATAGCTCTGAAGAATTAAGATGAGTCTTGAGCTGTAGGATTTCATCCAACATCATTTAACAGTTGTCATGTCTAAATCATTCATAATTGGCTCAACACTTGCAATGATCCCATCATTAGAGAGGAAGCTAAGCATAATAACCATCACTAATAACTGTTAAACTGTTAAACTTGTAGCTATTGTTAAGAAATAAAGAAATTATAACTAATTGTTACTAATTGGCTTACAGTAATCTGGATGGTTATTGTAAAGTTAGCATTGGCTTTGTAAATGGCAAATAAATACTGTATAGTGCATCTGTAAACATGATTTGGATGTTGATTGTAACATTATAAAGTGATGTAAATAATGAGACTGTGAACCTGGGGAACATAGTTCTGTCCTGGTGTACTCACTGTTCATTTTTGCTTTCATTTTGTTCTTAATTTTCTAAGTTTAAATGAAAGGTTATAGGTTTGGGAGAGGACTGCAGTTTGGGTTAAATAAGAGTGAATTACAAGTTAGACTGGTCTTACTATTGCAGTGACACTTTTTTAAACTGGAGTGTACAGGGTTAAAGCCCTTTCTTTGATGACTGGTCCACTGATAAGTAAGGATGCCTTCATTACAAATCCACAATAACAGCTGATAATCATTAACCTATACACTACAGTATACAGTATGCTAAATCCATGGTGTACTGGTTAGCACATTTGCCTTACACCCAAAAGGTCCCCAGTTCGGTAGGAGGCACGAACCCAGCCTCATGGGATCATAAGCTAGTGTACTCCTAGTGTCAGTCCTACTGTTGCATCAGTAAGGACATCCCTCATAAAATCTGTGCCAAATCAAACATATGGATCCATCCACTGTGCTGACCCTTTGTGAAATAAAGGAGCAGCCGAAACTACCTATAAATATGCTGATGTCATCAGACTTTAATAAATATTATGGCCAATCACAATACAATACCATATCTAATTCATTTAGATATGTCATATGTGGCACAATCTAATGACATAAGTAAGCATAACTTGAATCATTATGAATCATTCATAAACATTTAATTGTTTGTTAAATGTGACATAACTGCTAAAGTTGAGTGAACTATATTTTATCATTTTTAAGCAACAGTTAAGTTAGTTAAGTAATAGTCTAGCTAAGAGGGACATAACCCACTTACTGACTGACAATAAATTGGCATATATGTAAACATTCTGTAGTCACAGTAGGTTCACAATCATCATTTATTGCAGATAAACTGACATCCAGGTGACATTAGAATTGTGTTCTAAAGTTTTAAATCAGTCTCTCTCTGAAATCTGATTCTCTTTGACTCTTATTGTTGGTTTAAATGCATTTAATTTCACTAAAACTTGAATAAGTGAATAAGAAAAAGTGAATAAGCATATTTGTAGTATTAGAGCATACAAGGAGACACACACACATTTTCTTCAACTCAAACAAACTGGCCTTTGAAAACCTGACATCCCCTCACCTTCACCTCCTGTCTGAAATACACTACTCACTAAAGTGCAGGCGGCAAGCCAGTTGTGATCCATTATGTATTGGGGCCCTCCCGGTGTTATTCAGTATTTTCTAATCATGTCTTACATGATCTGTTTCAGTCTAGCCACTCGAACATCCACTCTTCTCCACAGAAATTTAATTCCACTCTCAGCTAGTCAAGGTCGTCCCACAGATGAAATTTAAACATTTTACTCTCCTTTGTGGGAACACACAGAGGAGCGAGACGAGTGGAGGAGCAGCCAGCCTGGCATCATCATCGTTCCCCCTTCTTTTCATCTCTCTCTCTCTCTCTCTCTCTCTCTCTCTCTCTCACCCCCTGTGTCTCTCTCTCTCTTTTTCCTGGTTTTGCTCCCACCACACAGAACAAAACTGGACCCATCGACTTTGTTTTTCTTTTCCAGGAAGTGAACCTTTTGTTATTTCTTGTTTTGTTTTTCTTCTCTTCTTTCTTATCCTTTTTAGCTCCCTCTTTAGAGGATAGTTAAAAGCTTTCTTCTATGCAGTCTGCAGACTGTTACCACCTTTATTTTCTGCCTTTTCATTGGTCACGACTCATGAGAAAGAAGCATTTGATCGGAGTAGTCTTAGTACATTTTTGAAGGTGGAGCATTGAACTTCCCATGACACATGATTGTTTAGAGAATGCATTTTAGTCATTGTTCTTTGAAGTATTGCTAGACTACCAGTGATGTAATCTAAGAAGATATATTTTAGTACATTCTGTAATAATTTATACTGTGTGGGCCTTTGATATATTGTACTGTGTTAGACTGAACAGGGCTGGTCTACAGTGACTTGTTTATATGGAGTGAGGGATCGAGCTGGTTGTGCATGAGGAACACAGTTTTTGACACAGTAGGGGTTTTATTTTATCCAAAAATGCAAAACAGTTTTACAAAAAAGTGAAATCATAGTTCTGGGCCCTTAGAAGAGGTGAAATAAATAGAAATAAATTCAAGTTGTAATGCCAAAACTCTGCTGATCAGACTCAACCACACAGGGGGAGCAAAAACTAACAAATTCTGTAGTTACACAGAAACCAAACAAGCAGTTGGTTTAAAAGTTAAACATACACACAGTAATTAACACCTAAATACCTAAGTCAAGAATTAGAGGAAATAAACAGCTTATTTGACGTCATATAACTTCAGTTATCTTTGCACACATAGTGCTTTGAGTTATTTTGGTTTATGAGTCCTGGGTAGAGTTGCCATCAAACTCAAAGTACAAGCATTACAGAGAGAGATGTCAATCACTCTGTGTCTGGCACCCACAGAACGCTGAGAGGAGGTGTGAAGGCCAGTTCTTAGTTTCAGCATCTCTGTTGCGGCAAGGGTCTGTTTGAGCTAGGCTTTGTCATTTACCATGACCATGATGGTCCATGTGGACCCCCTTGTGCAGACGTCTACATATAGTCCAAAATGTAAGACTCTTGATGGCAGCTGATCCACTGATTGTAGAATAGTATATTTGGATAACCTTGAAGTTTGAATGAAGGTACGGGATTCATTTTGTAGTATTTTCTCTGCCAATATGTCTTCTGCTGCTGCTAATATTTAAATACCAGTGAGTAACCTACAGATATATTTCCAATAATATAGACAAACAAACTAATAAGTAGCTTAATACTTAAATTTCAGTATAAATATCACAGGAGCTTGTTTTAATATTCGAAGAAAGTGAAACTGTGTTGCCAGTAATATGAATATATAGTCATATAGTTACAAATACAGTAAATGGTTGACACAACATATTGGTTTAGTGAGACTTTGTAGTGAGTACTTATTTAGGATTTAGGATATCCACTCAGCAGAAGACCTTGCCTGCTTTTTATATGAGGACGCTTGAGTGGTATAATCATTTTTTTGAATTATGACATTTTAGCAAGAGGAATGAAACAACATATAAAGAAGAGTCATCCAGACTGGGACAATCATGGTATACACTGATCAGGCAGAACATTATGACCACCTGCCTAATATTGTGTTGGTCCCCTTTTAGCTGCCTAAACATCCCTCAACCTATCGAGGCATGGACTCCACTAGACCCCTGAAGGTGTGCTGTGGTATCTGCACCAAGATGTTAGCAACAGATCCTTTAAGTCCTGTAAGTTGCGAGGTGGGGCCTCCATGGATCATAGATGCTCCTCAAAACATTCCTGAACCGTTTTTGCTTTGTGGCAGGGCGCATTATCCTGCTGAAAGAGGTTCCAGCCATCAGGGAATACTGTTTCCATGAAAGGGTGTAGATGGTCTGCAACAATGCTTAGGTAGGTGCTACATGTCAAAGTAACATCCACATGGATCGAAGGACCCAAGGTTTCCCAGCAGAACATTGCTCAAAGCATCACACTGCCTCCGCCGGCTTGCCTTCTTCCCATAGTGGATCCTGGTACCTGGTGTTCCCCAGGTAAGCGATACACACACACCCGGCCATCCATATGATGTAAAAGAAAACTTGATTCATCAGACCAGGAACCAGCAGCCTCATAGGCAACAAAGTGCACTGTGTATTCTGACACCTTTCTACCAGAATGACCATTAACTTTTTCTGCAGTTTGAGCTACAGTAGCTCGTCTGTTGAATCTGACCACACGGGCCAGCCTTCACTCCCCACGTGCATCAATGGGCCTTGGCCGCCCATGACCCTGTTGCTGGTTCACCACTGTTCCTTCCTTGGACCACTTTTGATAGATACTGACCACTGCAGACCGGGAACACCTCACAACAGCTGCAGTTTTGGAGATGCTCTGACCCAGTCGTCTAGTCATCACAATTTGGTCCTTGTCAAACTCGCTCAAATCCCTATGTTTGCCCATTTTTCCTGCTTCTAACTTCAACTTTGAGGACAATATGTTCACTTGCTCCCTAATGTATCCCACCCTTGCCATGATGAAGATAATCAGTGTTATTCATTTCACCTGTCAGTGGTCATAATGTTATGCCTGATTGGTGTGCAGCTGTATAGCAGCATATAAAACACCACTAAAGGACTTGTACTAATCTCAACTCAACTGTCAAGTGTACTTCATAGTGAAGTGAGGTAGGACGCTCCTCCATAATGACGTCATTGTGTAGGCTGAGTTTTTGAAGGCCACCGTCTTTCTAGCTCTGGTCTGATATCCACCAACTCCCAAGAAACTATTGATACTCACAAAATAAAAAATAAAAAAAACTTCCACTCATAATCTATAAATACACATTTTTGTTTCTTTTTTTCTGATAGATGTCCTGTTTAAAAGATAGTGTTTTCATATGGAATACAATTATTTTGAAAATCTTAAATATTTGTGTGATATGTTATTAAAAATCTAAGAATATGAATTTTTCTCCTAAATGTCTATTGTTCTTCACCAGCGTTTTTTCCTTTTTATCTTCTCTCTTTTTTTTTAATAGCTGTCATCTGTTGGTGTGAACGGGGTTAATAAGAGCAGTGAAACCGAATCAAATTAAACAGACAATGTGTCATTAAACCAAATCAGTTAGCTAAAATACTGCTTGGTGCCACACAGTTGCTTCCTCCTTTGGGCTGTGCTCCCTCTGTCCTGACACAAACTAATTAAAGAGAAACTGCTGTAAATGCAGCCTTTCACTCACTGGGATAATGCAGTTTCAATGACACAGCAGATACTGTAAAATCTAATCTGATACATACCTACACAACGAAAAATTGAAATTTTTAGCATTCCTACACTTTTAACACCCCACATTATGAAATTAAATACAGAGTTAAACTTTGGTGGGAGGCAGTGAGAGTTAGAACAGAACAACAGCCAACCCAGTTTCCTCAACCACACGCTTCCTCCTGTACAATCCAGTTTGTCGAGACTGATGAGCAAATGAGTCATTTATCCTGTACAGTATTGCCTCTCTGCTGCTGTGAGATCCAAACTGCAGTATTTATGACTTCTTTCTCCATTTATAAACCACCCCCTTCTGTCTCCATCTCTGTCTCTCAGTACTTATATTTACAGCAGAAAAGCCTTTGTTCCTCTAATGAGCAGAGGAAAATAAATCAATGGTGTTTTCTCTGTTTTATTGGTCCAATCACAGCTGGAAGCTGATCATTGCAACCTCATAGCAGTTCATTAAATCTATTTCTTTCATACAAAAAACAAAAACCCTTCTTCATTAAATCTTCCGCTTTGCTGTGTTTTTTTTCCCCTCAGAATATTGAAAAGTGTACTTTTAAAAGGATATTGATCATAGAATTGGCATTTTCTATTATTATCTTTAATTCCACAGTGGATTTGTACAGACTGACAAACTGCAAGAGATTGTTGGACTCAGCCCTCTTCTTTTCATTAACTCGGGATTAGGCAAACCCTTTCTTGTACTGTGCTGGGTAGTATGCGTATGTGCGCGTGTGTTTTTTCTTTTACAATAGAGTGTGTATATGTGTGCTTTGAAGGCATTTTCTCAACTTACAATATCTAGCTGGTGTATTATTTAATGAGGATGTGTGACAGAAATATAATTTCCATAGGGAGACAGAAAGTGGGAAGCAAAAGATATCAAAGACAGTTTGGAGACATATCTGTAAAGTCAGCTGGGACGTCTTAGTGGTAAATCCATGACCGTCCCCAAGTGTCTTCACAAATGTCTAAAAGCAGTAGCTTTGCCAGCTTTATAATCTGCTGCTAGACTTAAGTCCATTTAAATTTCCAATTCAAGCTCATAACTGAGCAGCGTGTGTTTTGATACTGCTAATTGCACTTTTCTGCACGAGATTTATGTATGTGTGCACAAAGGAACATTGTTAGTATTATTGCTTCTTTTAGTTGTCATTGTAATGATAATCCCATATGAAAAGTCACCTAAACACAAGGATGTAAGACATATGGGGTCTTAAGGTAATTGTAACTTTTAAAAGGATAATAAGACAAGCTTCCGTATACACACTGGAAAGCAGTATGTTTATGGGTCATTGGAGCTAATATTATCAAACTCTAGACAGGCAGGTTTTTTTATTTTATTCTATGGTCAGTTGGTCAGTGTACAGTAAAATCTGGTGGTTGTTTTAGATCTGTGTGCTGGAGATATGAAAATTACCTTAATTTTTATTGCATGACAGGACAAGAGCGCGATGTAACGTGCAAACTGTGTCCAGGACAGAAACAACTATATTATACTGCTAACTTCATTTCAAATTTGCAAGCTAGCACAAAGCCAGCAAAGAACCCAGAGTGATGTTAAAGCTGAGTGTATGCCGACCTCGGCCCAGCAGCCAGAGCCTGATCTTCAACAGGTAACAAAGGCAGTGATGAGCAGTCAGGCTTGTAACACCCATTTCTACCTGTACATACTTCTGCAGTAGAATCGCAGCAGCGATCACTTTGCAGTCCTTTTGGGCTGGTTTCATCTTTGCTTTGTGTTGTTGGTTTTATGTTCATACTTAAACACTAAAATAAAGATCTTATGTGAACTCATTAGGGATTTGTGTCAGTGTGTGGGACTGTAGCCTAAGGTTTATATTGTTAACTGGTAATTATTTGAAAATGCATTTCAGGTCATTTTATGGATTAACACAATAATATAATGAGTTGTCTAACAAATTACTTTCTCCGGGGAGTAATTAAGTAATGTAATGCATTACTTTAAAAAACTATGTAGTTTATGGTTTAAAAATCACTAGTTTCAAGTCTTAATAATAATTCAAAATTATGTTTATTTTGTATTTTATTATGGTTTACTGATCATTTAGAGTGAAATAGAAAAAGCAGAGTATGTTTTAGGGAGTGACTGCTTGGTAGGAGATGAAGGGAGTAACAATAAAGAGTTCAGGTGAAAAGAAAGATTTCAAGATGCAAATTAACAAATAAAACAAGATTTTATTAAAGGGTTTAAATTAGGCAGGACCCAAAAACAAACTCAAAGAAATACATCACTCTCCTGTTAGCAGGACAACATATCTACTCACTAAAACGTTAATACACAGTACTGAAGGTCACCACGCTACTGGGGCTGGCCAGCTCCTCTCCCCAGCTGTCAGTGCTGATTACTGATTGGAGTCAAATGTGCACAGGCTCCACAGGAGACAGGTGGCACCTGACTTGGGGAGAAAGAGCAGGACACACCCACACAGATAACATGGTAGCTAGAACTTTGGGATTGAGATGGTGAATGCATTGTCTTTGGTTTCTTGATGAGGTCAACCCCTCGCTGGTTTCAGAACTTTGGCCTTCAGGGTGGTAGTCAGTAAACTCATAGGTTAGGTTAGCTATGAGTTCTTTTATGCACAGTCTAAATATAGAAAAGTAAGTAAGAAAGTATCGTCTATATAGAAAAGTGACTTATTTTCTTCTAGTCCATCAGGTATTTTAAGTCAGTTGTTTGGTTATTTATTGGCAGTGGCCAAAAAGCAAGAAAAAAAAGTCTCATAGCTCTAACAGGACCTAAATAGACTGGTGGCATGGTAGCACACAGTTATTACCTAAAACATTACTTTTGGAGCACATTAGCTGATTTCATCAAAGTCCTGCTAGAAGCAAGTCTTTCTGCTTAGCAGCTATCTTGAAACACCTCTGGGCACTTACAGTAGCTGATCAGTCAGTTATTTTTAAAGCATGCTTTAAATTACCTTGAATTTCAATGGTCACAATCAACAAACACACTGTAGTCAAATGTGATAAAGACTTCTTTATTTTTGCAAAGTAAGTGCACCTTTAAAAATATTTTTCTCCATGGAAGTTGTACTTCTCCCATCATCTTTAATGTTGCTCCCATAGATTCTGATTTAGGATTCTTGTGAGTTTGGCACAGTGGCTCAGTGGTTAGCACTGTTGCCTCACAGTAAGAGGGTGCTGGGCTTAAATCCACCAGCCAGCTGGGCCCCCCTTCTGTGTGGAGTTTGTGTGTTCTCCCTGTGCCTTTGTGGGTTCTCTTCGGGCACTCTGGCTTCCTCCAAAGACATGCAATTGACTGTAGGTGTGAATGTGAGTGCGAATGGTTGTCTGTCTCTCTGTGTTAGCCCTGCAATAGGCTGGCAACCTGTCCAGGGTGTACCCTGCCTTTCACCCTATGACAGCTGGGACAGTCTCCAGCTCCACCGCAACCCTGAATTGGATTAGCGCAAGAAAATGGATGGATGGATTCATTTGAGTGTCCTGTCTCTTTCTTCTTACATAATGCCTCTGATTTGATAATGTGATAACACGTGTAAATTAAGTTTACGTTTTTGTCTTTAAACGAGAACATGCATCTTGGGTTTCTGAATTACCTTCCTTCTAAGATTCACTTTATTGAATCTCAGAGTCAGTTTTCATCCAGGTTTCCTGCAAATTTCTCTTTCCTGTATCACTGTGCCCAACAACTAAGCTGTGACAATAAAAATGACTAACTGTGATTTCAGATTGACTTAGAAGTTCATAAATGTATCATAACCTTGTTTCCACAAAACATGCCAAGTGAGAAATTACTAGCAAATGGATTTCACAAAGCAAGCAGGCAGATAGCCGGTGTAAAACTCTTGACACCAGTTCAGTTTAATTTTCACTCCAAACCAGAGAGGAACTGCCAAAGAAGAAAAGCGATAGAATTGTTACACAAATAATAATGAAGTAATGGTGCTTTCTTTTGCAGTGTATTCTCAGAAACTCCCAGTATTCAGTTTCTTTCTTGTCAAAGGTGATGTAAAAGTTTCATGAATATAATACAGACAAATAAAAGTGGGATGACATGACTTCAGACGAGAATTCTCTGCTGTTAACTGTCAGGTATGGCTTTCTGTTCAAGATGTGGAAAAACATGACCTTACCTCGAGCAATATGAAAAGCTTAACAAATAACCCACTGCTACAAATATAAATAAATCACACACAACATGTAAAATCCCTTTATCTTATGCTCATAAATGTCAACAGATGGAAGCACATCAGAGAACAACAGGGCTTCCCAAACACTTTGATATTAAGATTTCTAGGATAGGCAAACATAACGCAGTTGCATCTGTTTATTTATTACTGAGCAGCATTTTTCAGAGAACTTTTGCAAGTGTTTACGCTGCAGATTTAAAATGTCTCAATACCACAACAAGCCACGCGGAATTGATTTCAAATTGCCATATAATGGAAAACCATATTTTGCACCGTGATATTGACAGCTGCAGGAGCACTTAGAATTAATCTGTTAAAATGTTGATGCTTTTACCGCAGCATCCACTTCATCAACACACACCTGATCTGCACATAGCACAAAGCTGTGGATAACCTGCTTTAGTATTCAGGGTTCTTTTCCTTCCCAGCATGCAGTATATATGATGACTTGACCTGCTGTTCGGCTCATTATTGACTTTATGTTTTAAATCTGGCAGTGATTAGACAGAACACCTCACATACGTACTGGAATGCAGACAAATTGGCAACTGGAATTAATTAGAACGTGTTCCACATTGTGTATGTGGATGGGAGGAATTGCTTGGCAGATAGGTAACAGTAGAAGTTCTCTTCAGTCTGGTTTGAAATCTGTGGACTGAGTGTATGTAAACTTGGCTGTTAAATGTGTTTGAACAAGGTGATTAACCAATGGAGCTGGAAGATCTTGTTCCTGGAAGCACCCAGTAGACAATATGCCTCATACAACTGAGGAAACATTTCTTTGAGCAAATTCATCAGCCGTCGCACTTCAAATGTATTACATCATTTCACAGCCTTTCAGCCTATTTTGCATAATATAATTAGATTTTTGCAGTCCTTTTCATAATCGGCATACTTGGTGTGTTTCATATTCGAATATACTGCCAAGTCAGGGCTCTGTGCATGCATTCTTGCCATCCAGCACATCTAGTCTGGCAGTTTGCTTAAACTCCAATCTGTCCTCCTATTTCAACCCAGCTGAAGAATAACATTAGTGTGTCTCGTTAAGGGTCAAACTTAAGACCCTGCAGTTGATCGTTTTCAGTTTGTTTGAACGTCTGCAGAGATGGTGCCATTATTGGACCTCAGGTCACTTCAGAGCATTGGTGAAGCAATCTAAGGCTTTGATCAAATATATTGATTGTCATTGTTTTTAAGCACATCCTGGTATTGCAGACCATTTCTATGACAGACATTTTGATGTATTCCCCATTTAAGGAAAGGATTTCACATACAGGGTTTTGTGTTTCTAAAACTTTTTAGGTGAGTATGTGTAGGTATAGCAAAGGAAGATTGTGGTGGGCGAGAGAAAAAATTTAATTAGCTTGTTTTCTATAGAAACATAATTTGTGTGGAGGCGGTGCACTGTATGACTTCAAAACAAAAGCTGGACTGTGACTGTGTGGTCATTAAATGTGATCGTGATCTTGCTGTTTACTGCATTCCCTAATGATCATCATTTAATGTTTTATTTATTTCACTTTTTTTTGTTTATTTTTTTACACTTCACTTTTGCATATAAACTTATAAAGTCACACTACTAGGGGGATCACACTCCTCAGCCTCCCTTGCAAGGTCTATGCCAGGGTACTGGAAAGGAGAGTTCATCCGTTAGTCAAACCTCAGGTTCAGGAGGAACAATGCGGTTTTTGTCCTGGTCGTGGAACACTGGACCAACTCTTTATCCTCTCGAGGATATTCGAGTGTGCGTGGACGTTTGCCCAACCAGTCTACATGTGTTTTGTGGACTTGTAGAAGACATTCAACCGTGTCCCTGAGGGCAACCTGTGAGAGGTACTTTGGGAACATGGGGGGTCTGGCCGTTTGCTACAAGCCATTCAGCCCCTGTACAACCGTTGGTTTGCATTGCAAATTGCAAAAAGTCGGACTTGTTCCCAGTGGTTGTTGGACTCTACCAGGGTTGCCTTTTGTTATCGATTCTGTTCATAATTTTTATGAACAGAATTTCTAGGTTCTCAGCTGGAAAAGGGTGGAGCGCCCACTCCAGGTCAGGGACGAATTGCTGCCTCAAGTGGAGGATTTTAAATATCATTGGAGAATGGGGAGCGAGAGAATGAAAGAAGGATGTGTCCGCATCTGCAGTTTTGTGGACGCTGCTCCGCTTCGTTGTGATGAAAAGAGAGCAGAGCATAAAAACAAAGCTGTCAATTTATTGGTCGATGCACTCACCTATGGTCACAAGCTTTGGGTAGTGACCAATGAGGATGAGATCGCAGATGCAAGTGACAGAAATGAGCTTTCTCTCAGAGATAGGGTGAGGAGTAAAGTAATTTGAGAGCAGGTCAGAGTAGAACTGCTAGTCCTCCACATCGAAAGGAGCCAGTTGAGGTGGTTCAGGCATCTGACTAGGATGCTTCCTGGACACCCCCTGGGTGAGGTGTTATGGGTATGTCCTACCAGGAGGAGGCTGTGGGGCAGACCCAGGACATGCTGGAGAGATTATATCTCTCGACTGGTCTGGGAACATCTCAATGTTCCCCTGGATAAGCTTGAGGAGGTGGCTGGGGAGAGGGAGGTATGGGCTTCTCTGCGTAGACTGCTGCCCCCGCGACCCAGCTGTGAAGAAGCAGAAGAAAATGGATGGATGGATGGATTTTCTTGTTTCAGTTTAGTTTTTATTGTTTGAAAATGTTTAGTTCTAGTTTGGTTTCTATTAGTTTCAGTGCTAGTTTTGGTCTTTTTAATTATTGTTGTATGGAGGGGATTTGTCAGAGGCAAGATTTAGGAAAATCAGTACAGGTATTACAATAAAAACACAGAACTTTTTGACAGCAGTCGACTCACAGTCTTGTAGACATCCAAAGTCTCAATAAACACGTCCATCAAAGCCTCATCAGGCAAGTTTTGATAAAATTGTACCAATCTAACAAATACTAAAACTAAGGATATTTCCTCTATATTTTTATTTTATTTTATTTTTAAGTTCACAAAATGTTTTCAGTTAGTTTTAATTTTTTTTAAAAGTCTAGTTATTTTTATTTTAGTTAACTAGAATGCTTTTTCACATCTACTTACAGTAGTTTAGTTTTAGTTAACTCTAATAACCTTGGTCACTACAATTCTTATTCATCAGGGAATTCATTCTGCACACAATTAATAGATCCATAAAGTTCTACATAATTGAAATACAAAACACATTCTTGTGGCTGCATGTAACAGCTACTTTAAAGAAAGTGAAAATATTCAACTTCCTCTCTTGCATGTTATTTTTAATGAAATTGAAAATGTGCAAGACTGTCTTCACGTTAGTCTTCACCAGTTTACAGTTTGAAATCATACTCAATACTGAGCATCCATTGCATGCATTTGACATGCTCCCACTGGCTCTGCGACTACTTAAATCTTTAAATGTTTACTGCTATTAAAAGACTTGACAGCAGCTGAATATGCGGAAAACTTATGTTGAACTGTCAAAACTTTAGCTGTGTTGCAGGAGGCCTGCTAATTAAACTCAAAATGAAACCTTTTTGCCCACGTTTTAAGTAAGTGTGGGACTACAGATTGGCTCTTTAAGTATTTTAATTACCGCTCATATGGCAAAGGCTTCACGCTCCAGCAGCGCTTTTGTTGCTGAAGATTGAGATGGTCACGGATGAGAAATCGCTCAAGTTATAGAATGCAGTATAATGGATGAGTCACATGGAAATACGATGAGATAGTAGATTATGATGATGTGTGTGTTTGCAGCTGTCTGTGGGTGTGCTTGTCTCTGTGTATGTGTGTGTCTGTGCGCACGTGCAGTGGTACATTAAACTGGTTCTGGTTTTCCACAGTGTAAATGAAGAGTGATGACAGTGCTCCTCAGGAGGGTTTGATGGTGTGTGTGTGTGTGGGTGTGTGTGTGTGTGTGTGTGTGTGTGTGTAGCTGCTTTAGGTCATTCCCACCTCCATCATTCAAGCACTTCATCATCCATGAGTTGCACTTCACCCATAGGTCTCTCCTCTTCCTTTGTTCAAACTTGAGGAGAGATATTGCAGGCCTGTATTTAAAAGACTTTATTTAAACTCGGCCCACTGAGTCTAATTGCTTTGTTCCTTTTTGCCACTGCTGCAAATCGATAGTTTCCTGTTTCCACAAAATAAAGGACAAAATCTCCCTCCTCTTCTTGCAGTATTAAATAAAGTGGAAGAATTAGCTTTCTGCCCTGGGGACTATAACTGCTCCTGTGCGTGTGTGTGTGTGTCTCTGTGTCACAGGATGAAAATCAGAGAGCTTCAAACTGACGAGGCAACTACAGCTAGAACATGCCTCAGTGTGTATATCTGCATGGCTATGACAGTTGGGTGATATCAGGTTTTATAGTACACATGTGCACACATCCCATTCAATACTGTGTTTTAAAATATGTTAAGGAGGAGAATGTCAGGTATGTGTCAATGTTCAACACACATTCAGCAAATATATTGAAGTATATCCATAATACAAACCCATGTTTCGCTGCAATTCTGTGTAAGAGTAAAGCATATCAAACCTACAATACGTGACTTTTGGTCTTGTCGCAGTTTTAAATGATATTACAGAAGGCACTGTTGCAAAGACAAGTGTAGTACCATACCATCACTGTCATTTTTTCCCCATAACTTAGCAACCACAATCAGTGCAGCACATGGAGACATGAGCACAGAAGAAATAATCTAGAGGCATTGTTAAAAATTCAGTCTTTCACAATCGGATCACAAATACTACTTGCTAACCATCTGGTTAGCAACATGGCTAATGCTAACAGCGTTGCGCATGTACTACATAAAAAAATTCTTAAGAATGTTCTTTTAAACTGCAACGACACATTTCAGTGATATGCTAAGGCCATATAAAGGTACTAAGTTGGGACAAGGGCAGGCAGATTGTTACTTACTGATTTATCACAGTGATTCATGTAACTGCCAACTTTACCCCATTCAGTCGCAAACTGATAGCATTCTGATACCATCTTATTGCCGTTTTACTGTAATCTGCACCAATGCACCAAAGTTGCTTTGAAGATGGAAACTGACTGCACGTGGGTACAGACCTGTTCCCCATCTTCAAAGCAACCATTTCAAAGGCAACAAGATCATGGAACATGGTCACAATAATTTTCAATCTTTAAGTGCAGAACATGTGCCCATTTTGCATATTCAACTGGGACTGGCATTTACACCATCACCCCTGTAGTGGGTGAAGGTAAAAAAATAAAAATAAGCCAGGATGACTCATAGATGTGTCATATCCTCATACTGTGAAAATTAAATCATTATTTGGTCAGATCTGTGGACTTTAATATCATGTTGGTTGCCGGGAAACTGGCAGGTGAAAATATAAGCTCAAGAAGTCTGTTACAATAAGTTGTTTATATATGGATTCAGTTTGTAAGTCTCTATGATCACTTGGTCCATGTAAAGTCTCAACTGTGTGCAACAGCTGCCAGGCAGTCATAGCTGAGGTTTAATAAAAGAGAGGGGTTGTGAAAATTTAATGACATTTCTGTGAGACAAGTTAATCATTCTCTTTTTGTGTTCCCCTGTGGCTGAAAAATAATTTAGCTTTACTCATCTTTTTCTTTTGCATATGGTGAATATGTGTTTTGGTTTTGTTTGTTTTCTGTTCCTAATTGGTGCTGCAGATTAGCTACCCAGCTGCCTTCTGCTTATTCTGCTTTTGCTACCTACAAGAGCTAACTTATTGACTGACCAAATTAGTATGATTGCTACATCCAGGTGCTATTTCTCAGTGGAGTAGGCCTTTTTTCACAGCTGTCTTTTTGACTTGTGACAAACAAATTAAATATAAAGTCAGTGTTTGAATGCAAAGTCAGTGTTTGATTACATGCTCCTGTCCCAATGACAAAGACACAATGTGCAATGATTGTCACCCGTCATATTGGTCTGTAATAGTAAGGGCAAACATTACAGTTCTGTGTTTTTAATTATTAAAATCGGCATTCCGCTTACTATTCAGGAGACAGTGCACAGTTTCAAAATTCTACCTTAACAGATTTAAGAACTGTTTTATCTCTGATCTGTCACAATTCTTAACAGCAAATTCAATGGGCAGCAAAGATCAGAGTTCAGAAGGACTGTGCAATATTATCCAGATCTCTAGGTGTTGTTTAACTATACATGGATATGCGTATGTGTTTTAATATTTTTTAATATGGAAATTAATTGCATGTTGTGTCTTCTGTCTCATGTACCCAAGTATGGCAATGTGCAATTCAAAGCAAATTACTCCACAGAAACAAAAGCATGTATTAATTTTTACCTTTAATGTGCTTATTCCTAAATGTCAACAAGCACTTAACTTTTATTTAATTGAATCTAGTAAAAAAAAATTGTAATCATAAACAATGATTTCAAGTAGTTTAAAAGTATACAAAATAACAAAAGATACAAGGTAAGCAAAGGAACCTAATAAAACAAAAAATATATATTAATGCAATCAAGGATGCAGGATTCATAAGCATAATGCCGATCAGTTAAAGCAGGTACTATGATAAGTTAAATGGTTTATGAGGATGAATTTAAAAGTGATCAGCCATTACCAGATAATTAATTTTTCTGGGAGCCTTATAAAGACTTCAGGGTGGCTGGAGCATAAAACCTCAAAGCAGTTCTTCAGAGCTTAGTGCAAAATCTGCAGGACTTGCAGTTACAGCCAGTCACTGAACAGAGTTTGATATGGCCCGGATCACAAGTCTAGCATAGAAATGATGTAAATGAGAGCCTTATAGACAAACAGTAACATATGCCTATCACTCTTTTTGACAGAGAGTACCACCCAACTGTATTTATTTACAGGACTATGCAAAGGTCTTGAGCTACCTCTCATTTCTTTATATTTTGCTTCCAAGAAGCCAGACCTACTTGTAATTTTTTTTAAGTGGTCACAAGCAATAGTTCTCCAGGCTTTCTGGAAGTCTTTCAAAGTTCTTCTTTAGACATTAGCTGCTTTTTCACTCATGTCCTGTCCAGTACCTGTACATGTACATTTTCAGAGGAATGTTTTTTTGTTGTTGTCATTGTTTGTTAAGCCACTTAACCTATGAATCATTCAAGCAGAAAAAAGGCAGCTACCTCAAGGGATGAACCAGTGTTGTTGTGTCTACACACAACAGACAACTTAGCAAAGAACCAATTTTAAATTGTGTCTTTTGGTACTTTGTTACCAGTAGCCTGTCACAAATAACAAAAAAACAAAAAACATAATTTATAATTTGTTCCCATGTCTCTATTTCTTAAGTTGAACCCATGAAAAATGCCAAAGGCAACACAGTTTGACAGGCATAAAGTAATTTGTTTTTTTTTACCAACAAGGTGAAAACTTGGCATATCTCAGCATGGTGTGCAGTGCCAGGCCTAAAAAACTTTCTACACGAGATGAACAATATCTGAAAGTCATGTCTTTAAAAACCAGGAAAAAAATCAGAAATGGTCTCAATGGAAGGGTGGCTCTCAAGAAGCCCTTCTTAAGGAAAGGAAACAAGGAGAACAGGCTGAGGTATTTCAAATTACACAAGATGTGAACTGAGAATCAGTGGCAACAGGTCTTATGAATAGATAAATCCAAATTTGAATTTTTTGGTTCAAACAGTCTACAGCCATCTGTAAAACACGGTGGAGGCTCTGTCATGGTTTGTGGCTGCATTTCAACCAGTAGTGTTCAACCAGAGGATCTTGTTAAAACTGATGGAATTATGAACGCAGAAAATTATGGTCAGATTTTGATCCACCAACCAATACCATCTGGAAAGCATCTGATTGGCATCAGCTTCATTTTTCAGCACGACAATGATCCCAAACATACTGCCAATGCAGTAAAAGCATACCTGGAAAGAAAAACGCACAACAAAACAAAAGGCGGCCAACAAGGGCTTTGAAGTAGTTGTCAAGAAGCCTGGAGACTACTTCAAGAAATTACAAGGAAGCTGCCAAGAGAGTTCAGGCTGTGTTGACGAATAAATGTGGTCATACCAAATATTGATTTTCAAGCTTAGAATTGTACAAACTATGTTTTTGCATTATGTACTGTATTTATGTTTGCATATGTTTCAATAAAACGCTGCACCTATTTCCCTTTTTCCTAGCAAAATGTAAAAAAAAAAAAAAAAAAAAAAGGGGAGGTTAAAAATTTTTTTTTTTTATTTAAATATAAAAAAAAAAATTAAAAAAAAATTTTGGGG
>VUQS01045505.1:0-44825 GCA_015108495.1 Heterochromis multidens
AGCAACTTGGGGTTAGTATCTTGCCCAAGGATATTTGGCATGCAGACTGGAGCAGCCAGGAATCGAACCACCAACCTTCCGATTAGTAAGTGACCTGCTCTACCTCCTGAGCTACAGCCACCCCTTAAGTAGTGGCAGCAGATGAGATGATCAGGGAACCCAGGATGAGTCCCGCCCCAGAAACACAAAGGTGAGGTTACACACACAAACACAACACAGACAGAGGAGAGGAGAGGAAAGATAGAGCAATAAGGAAGAGAGAGAGAGAAAAATGGTGAGCCAGCACAGGGAGGACTGAGAAACCGTGACAATAAGTTTCTGGAAAATGACACAGTTTTTGATATTATTTAAGTGGGTGCAGACACAGACAATATCCTGTTGTGTGTGTGAAAACACAAACATTGTTCAGAATTCAGTGAAAACTATTTTGTTTGGTTTGGTTTAGCAATGTGGTAATATGTATATATATATATATATATAAAAAACAAAAACATATATATATATATATATATATATGTTTTTGTTTTTTGTTTTTTTTCTGTATCTTCTGTGTCTACCCCTAAGTTAGTTTCAGTGTACAGCAACTGCATTCTCTACTCACTGTGCAAATGTGTTATTTTGTTCTGCTTGTGTGCTAAATTAATTTTTTTGTGACATGGATGGCAGGTAGAATAGATTCCCCATGGTCTATAAATTGATTCCATGATTTCTGTTTTAACTCCAATTGCTTATTTGTACTATGCTTTCATTTCAGAGTGCAATGACACATTAAACTGCATAATTTTCAATAAAAAAAATGGAAAAATTGGGGTATTCTAAAACTTTTGACCGGTAGTGTATTTCATGTATTTCACAACATAAAACTTAGATTTCTTCACTGATTAGTATATCTAATATAAACCAATTTTCTTTATCGAGCTGTCTCTGCACAAAATTAAGGGAAGCTAATATGCTGGAATTGAGAGTGTTATCATTTTTCTCATCTAACTCCCTACTGTGACTTTAAAGCAGAACATATGCACAAACTTTTGTAAGCCTTGAATGGTTTTTCTTATGCTATTAGCCAACAAATTTTTTTCTTCTCTGGCATTAGTTATTGGGTGTGTCTGACAAACTTTAACAGGACATACATCTTAAAGCTTTCACAAAACCAAATGTTGTCACTGCTGCAGTGCCGCTTGTTGTTAGTGCTGTAATGGGTAAACGGTTTGGAATGAGGGGTGTATGTAAATTGAGGGATTTGAATTGGAGACACTGTCAGACTAATGTCTTCCAGAGGAGTGTTTTTGTCTGTGCTACCTTACCATGAATGAAGCCTTTCTCTTCAGTTTTCAGTGGTGGGGATTGTTAGTGGGAGTTGAAAAACAACATGCCCTCCTCCGTCACCGAAGAGACCGCTGAAGTCAGTGTGTCTCTGACCCATGGGAGACTGGGCATGGGCCTCTGTATGTTGTGTACACAGTGAGAGACATTGACCTCTCTCCATATGTAGCACACACTCGGACACACACAACATGCTGTCGGCTGTTGGTTTTACTGATTTATTTAGAAAAAAAAATACAGAGCAAAATAACTTCTGCAAACTTCACTGATAAATGCTGCACTAACACCGGTGCTATGCAAACAATAAGGCAGTGTCACAGGATAATTTCAATACTAAACAGATGTTAATGTCACAGCCAGATTCAAACTGGCTGTGACAGTAAAATTTTACATCCAGTTACATCCAGTAGGCACCAGGTGTCCTCTGATGCACCTGTCAGAACAATACTGGATGACAAGTGATGATCCAGTTTGATAAAGAACGAGTTTGTCAAAAGGCATGCATGTTAGGTTAACTGGTGATTATAAACTGGCTGTAAGTTTGAATGTGAGCGTGAGTGTCCTGTAACAGACTGGTGACCTGTCCAGGTTGTACCCCGCCTCTCGCCCTATGACAGCTTGGATACGCTCAAGCCTTCTGACGATCCTGGTAAAGCGAAAAAAGATGAATGGATGGATGGATTTTGGCAATTTTATTTTTTTTCTTAAAAGAGAGCAACACCATCTGCAATTGGACTGTCTTCTCACTTTTTATTTATTTATTTTTTAAAATTTAGCCTGCTGTGTGTTTCTCCCTGACTCACTCGTCCCGTTGCTCTTGTAGTCATCCTTGATATCATTCAGCTGCTTCACCAGTCAGCAATGGGACATATTCAAACTCTACTTTTTTACAGTTTTTGTCAGTAGTTTTTCTTCTGCTCTGGATGTGCTGCAGATTGGAGGGACACTAACCAGAACCTAGGGCAAGTAGAGAATTTCTGCTGTTCAACAGACTTGAGAAACAGCTGATTTAACCGTTCAGTTATTTACTTGTTACAAATTACTTGGCAAAAGATGAGCAAAGCAGAAACCTATTAATGATATTATTTAACATACTTGCAGCATGAGGTGGATGTCACTATTAGATAGTCTTTTTTTTGCAATTGTATTCTGTTGAATGCAAATTTTCCACCAGTCTATACAAAAGGCAGCGTTGGAACTATGGCAAACCATCAACTCTCATTACATTTATACGCTGCAGAAGTAAGCAAAGTCAGGGTAGCTATTTTTCCTCCTTGACCCACCCCCCAGCTGTGTGTAGCTGACCTAGTCTCTGGATTCTTTTTTCCGTGTGATGATTCATACCTCGGGTGTGAAGTTCTCTCCTGTCAAACCTCATCTTCTTTAAAGGGTTATCATTAATTAAGCTCACTGTCATCTTTGAGACATGTTGTTATAAACTAAACACATCAAATACTCAGTACACACCAACAAGCTGCTGCTATGGAGTGTTATTTATGCTCTCCAAAGGCCTGTGTTGAACTACTGAAGGTCTTTTGGAAGCTCAAGACATCATTGCACTACATCCATCACTGGGTACCAGCACAACAGATCCTACATGCAAATTTTACAGCAGGTCAAGCCTCTTTAAAGAAATACTACAATTTGCACTTTGGCTATGGAACGCTGACAACACACAAGGATAAAATATTAAAATATTCATTTCTAAAGTACTTAAAATAGAAACCCCACAAAAAATGGGAAGCAGGGCATTTTATAAAATGATGTATTAAAACATAAAGTACATTAAAGTGGACGCATGTAAAATGGAAATGAGGCCCAGAGACACTAGGCTGACTAGGATGACTGTCTAAAATCTAGAAGGATCTCTTTGTGACTCAATATCACCCAATTCACAGAGGCACAAGCACAAATCACAGTCAAATCTAAATGTTGTTCAGGATTACAGTACGACACTAGGGAAAAACCACCCCAGTCTCACTTTCTCTGAAACTCCTCACTGGAAACTGGAGTTGCAATAATGGGCCATTTTGCTTTATAAGGTTTGTAACCACAGCCATAATGAGAGCTAGTCAAATTCACAAAGTCACTGGTTCCTTTTTATTTCCTTTTTCACAGGTTACACCATAGGTTGTGCCATAACTTGAAAATATAATAATACGTTTACTTGACTTCATGATGATTTCAGTTGATTTTTTTTTCTTTTTTTGATTGCTTGACCATAACCCCTGACAGTCTGTTTTTAGAAAAAGCGAAATGATGGCCTTATTATCCCCATTCACCACAACAGCTTGCTGTGTAGACCTGAGTGAGTGCAGGTTATTAGTACACAAGTTAAGATGAGTCATATCACTGCTTCCTCTGCACAAACATACAAGCAAGCGCAAGAGTGACACTTAAAATTCAATCTCCCTCACTTGTAATCCCACTTGTCTTTGTGTACCCTCTTCTGGTCTGTTACATTATCATCACTGCAGGGCGTAACCTTCCTCCAGAGAAGCTGTGAAACAGATACTTTTATCTACAGCAGTGTGCTTTCCATTTTCCAGTGTGTGGTTCCCCCTCTTTTTTTCTTTGTCATAACTCATTTTGGGGTGTTTTAAAGATTTTTGGCTAAGTGAGGTTATTACAAGGCAGTCCTCAGTTCTTTAAGACGAATGATGTAGTTGCAGAGGAAAATTAAAAACAGGCTAAATATAGAGACTACACAAAGGTCATTGGGTTGGCTGAGAGTCGGTGAAGGGTGTTCATGGGGATAGGAGTACGAGAAAGAAGTGTTAGTGTGTGTGCTCATCTCTTTTACTGCCTAATTAGTCTCTGTTTGCTGATTACGTTACGTGTATTACACAGCTCCTAACACACGTCTAACAGGCTTGTTTGTGAAGGCTGATATAACTGCTGCTGTGACGCAACTGTGTTACAGTGTACCGACATATTGCGCTGCATCCAAAGTTTGTTTGGATTTCTTTTTCAAATAAAAAGAGACAACCAAGAATTTAAATCTGGTTAACGTTTGATTTGAACTGCAAATGTCATCCAGATGTTTTTACTTAATTGGTTTTTCTCCTGTAATTGGTACTTTTTTAAACTTTCATTGTTCCTAATTTGAATTGATGTAATTATTTGATAAAAAGGTATTAAAAAACTATATAATAAATATTAAAAAAAACTATACAAATAGTAATTTAAGCTCCACAAGTTCCCTGTAACACTACATTAGTCAAATTACGTCAAGTCGCTTTATTTATACAGGACATTTAAACATGACAGATGTTGACCAAAGTGCTGCACAGGACGTAAAATGATCAAATAAATAATACAAATAATTTAAGAACATAAAACAATAATTGTAATTTATGAAAAGAGTAATAACAAGAAGTACTCCAAGAACGCAAACCTCCGCCAAGGCAGCTCACTCTCTGGACAGTATTTACTTTTAAGGGAATAATATTGTATTTTGTATATATTTATTTTGTTTTCTTTGTTCTTTTTAAACATACTTTAAGAAGTTTCTAGTGCAGTAAAAACAAGTGCAAAGTTCAGGGCTTTTGTTATTTGTACTGTTGAAACCCATTTTAATAATTATTTTTTTATTAATTTCTATTTATGTGGATAAAGTACATGTGTCACATTCATTTCATTGTTTAGTAAAATTCCTTTAAAAGTGAAAAAACGTTTCCATTTTCTGTTTTCCAAAAAAAATTATACTTATTCAAGAACATTGTACATGAAGTAGTGAGGTAGATGACCTAATCTGCTGAGGGAGATGATTCCAGAGTTTTGGAGCTGCGACTGAGAATCCCTGGTACAAGCCAATTGGGAATTAGGAATTACTAGAAGCTGCTGATCAACGGACCTAAGTAAGCGATATAGGACATAGGATTGTAAAATATCTGATAAATAGCCAGGAGCAAGCCCATGCAAGCACTTATATGTGAGTAACAATATTTTAAAATTGATCTTGTACTAAACAGGAAGTCAGTGCAAAGATTTAAGAATGGTAAATGGACTGATTCTTATATAGCACTTTTCTACTCTCCCAGAGCATTCAAAGTGCTTTATACAACATGCCTCATTCACCCATTCATACAAACACTTTTTTCTATACAAGTCCAGAACTCTTGCTTTCTAGCTAACATTCACACACATTTATACTCCGATGGATGCATCAGAGAGCAACTTGGGGTTAGTATCTTGGCATGCAGACTGGAGCAGCCAGGGATCAAACCACCAACCTTCTGATTAGTAGATGACCTGCTCTACCTCCTGAGCTTCAGCCAACCACAGAACGGGAGAAATATGATCACACTTCCGTGTACCCGTCATGAGTCTAGCAGCAGCACATATAATGAATTGCAGTAATCCAGTCTAGGTGTAATGAAAGCATGAATAACGTTCTCTAGGTCGTTGATAAAAAGACGTGGTTTAACTTTAATTAAAAGTATTAACAGCGTTTTGTACTTATACTCTTCTGCACTGCAAGCCACTTTCACCCATTCAGATGACCTGAAGCCTGTACTGTAAAGCAGGATTTGGGCTTGTCCCAGTAATTTCAGGGTTAAACCCGGGTTTTCAGTGTTATTAAGGTGGTTCACTTCTTACTGAGGTACATGCAGGTTATGTTCGAGATTAGAGACCAACAAGTATGAAATCACTGCTTACTAGCAATCAATTTCCCTTGAAAATATCAGATCTCCATGCACCAATAGCAGGAGGGTCCAAAGACTTTGTTCATCGCTGATGAGTATCAGAAAGAAATATAGATTCTTAGATGCAACTTTATTTCCTGTTGGCTTTTTCTTTACTTTTCTTTACTATGAGACTGTTCAACACCACTGAGGCTGCAGCAGAAAGAATAATAACTAAAAATCTTCTGAAATAGTAATCATGGAATAACAATATTAATCCATTAGATTCACTCATGTCTAAATGACAGGGCACTGATACTTACACGGTCTGCATTTTCGCTAAGTTTCCTTGCTGGCTTCATATAGGCTGTAGGCTTTAATACTAAACTACTTTACAGTGCTTTTCCTGTTACAGACACTCACTGTTCTGTCTGCTGCTGCTCTGTTGGTTTCAGTCTGTATTATGTGCTTTACCTATTCATATTTTCCTAAAATTAGTTTTATCTTCCTTTGTAAAATTATCTGCTCTGCTGCCAATACACTTATCCATGTTTCTGATTGGTCATTTGCTGCCAGCTCCACCCCTTTAATGTGAACGTAATTGTAACTGAATTGAGAAACCCTGAGTTAACTTATCGAGTTGGTAATCATCTTCGCGGTGAAGCCAGATAACAGAAAAATATCCTGAGTATGTTCAAATTGGATTGATTTTTATGTTTAAATTGTTAAAATGAAAAGTGGTTGTAATTTTTTTTTTCTTTTTATCCCACACATCCCAAAATTTACTATATGATGAATAAACCCGTTTCAGGAAAAGTCATGAAATATGAGACAATGGGGTTTTAATTCAAGAGAGTTACATAGCCTTTTAAATGCCAAGGGGTCAAAATGACTCCCTTGGTGGTAGTGTTAAAGTAATTACTAACTAGACGGAGCTCTGGTCCTAATAGCATAAACTAGAGCCACATATTAATGTGACATGAATGACCTATTACAGCACAGAGACCCCTGATGATATGTAGAGACTGTTGGAGGCCCTGGATTTATTCTTAAGTTCCTGACCTATATTACATCAACAGCTACTTAGTGCTTTCCCTTGCAGCAAGCAGCAGAGTGAGCGAGGGCAGCTCGCTGCATGCATGCTTGCTCGCTGCGTGACAATGTCTTGTTTCCCCTTCACCATATTTTCTAATGAGTGGCTGCAGCGTATTCTTCAGTGATGAGAAGCAGGATATGGTTTTTAAAATTTATAACTACATCTCCAGTGTACAGACATGGGGAATGATAAAGCTATAGGGCATTTTGTAGATGACAGAATGACACATTGTGTGTATTCATGGCTCAGCTGTCTCTGTGTTGCTTTTGTGCTGCATATTAGGTTGTGTTTATAGTAATGCCTGCTTCTACGACTCAGACTGTTTGTGTCGTTAATTCATTCATAAGTGGGGTCATTCACAGTGAGTGAACCTGTACGTTGTCATGGGAGAATAAGTGACATTTGACGGCTATTTAAGATGTTGCTGAAGCTCAGGAGAGAACAAACGCTGCCTTACATGCCTGGCAGTGTTCTTGTTAACAAACAGCCGGAGTCGAAGACAAATCAACAACTTTGCTACACATGAAAAAATCTGAATTAAAACGCCTCTGGGTAGGTGAATCTTTTTTGGAGCATTACAAAGCACTTGAGGCCGAGTTTGCATAATGATGGCTTTAAGAATTTTTTTTAAGGCTGCGAGTGTTTGTTTATGTAGCCATGTTATAAGTATGCATGTAAGAGAGACTGATGGGGCATAATGTGGGTTTAACTGCAGAGATGGAGCTGCAGATAAGATGCTTCGCTTTCTTTGGCCAAGTGGTTGTAAGGAATCCAGTTATTTTAGATTAAGGATGAGCCAGATGTTAAGAGGGGGAAATGGAGTGAGATAACACAGATGAGGAATATGAGCCATGAATAGGAGGAGGTGGGCAGGAGATGTGGGAGCCAAGTGACACTGAGACAAATTAGCTCAGCTTGCTTTGGGTTTGGCAGTAGGAAACGCTGCACAAATTTTTCATTACGCCACACAGCTTTGAACCTCTGCTCAAAATCTGTGTGGCTCTTCCAGTCATAATTAATCCATCACCACTGAGCCTCTCTGTTAACGTTTTGGACAGGTTTTGAAGTGCTTACAATAATTCAGTTTTTCGCCATGTGCAGTAATATTACTGTAGACCCAAAGGTACCTCAAACTCAACTCACACATGTACACTCACACACAAACACAGTAAAATATAATAAAATATAATAGTGAGCACAGTAATTCACACCTGTTTCTTTTTTCAACATTAACAACAAATAACACAATGACTTTTTAATAGTATGTGCAAGCCCTTATGCCTTACTGCAGTTGACTTGGAATAACAGACAGATTATATTTATTGCATAAAGAATTAGGCACAGTACAGTACAAGCATAATACAGTTAACAGTTTTTGGACAGCAATACAGTTTTGGCATGAAAGGCACTTTTTTAAGAACTACAAAAGTGTTGGTTTTCAATATCTTCAGTGTATTTCATGACAATTATAATGGTATAAATTTAGGAACTGAATAAATTCTGGCATTTTCAAAGATCTCAGAAGATTAAAGTCAACAAGGTTTATTGTGATATTGCAGAAATAGCAATAGTTAGAATCAGAGCTCTGGGAGTTAGAGGCTTGCAGGAGAACTGGGCTGTGGTCGATGAAGAGAGCAAGGCAGGCGGGCTGGCTGGTAGGTCATAAGTGGAGAAGTGAGAAGAACAAGGCTGGGTTACCCAGAAAGAGTAGATGGCACACTGATGACTGAAGCACAACCTGAAGCAAGGAAACAAAGATTATTCAGAGGTCAAATAATGACATGAGGAAACAGACTGTACTCGAGGACTGAAGAATCTGGCTGAGAGAGATAAGCTGATCTTTACATCTAGGCCAGCTCTAGTTGGGGTCAGCATATGGAAAAATAGCACAGTAAACACACTATTTCTGACCTCTGTTCAGCCTATAGCCAAATTATGCACACCTCTTAATGTGATCAGAAACTTGAGCTTTGTACTTCCCAAGTTGCCTATCTATTATTTCTAGCCATCCATAATAACAAAGCAGGCTAGCCCCTGTTCAAATACTGTGGAGCGTGACAAGTGGATGCATCTCAGGTGTGCCAGTTGATTGGCACAGAGCTTGGCACCAAGTGAAGGCACACATGCACACACAAAAAGAGACAGATAGAGCATCAACCACAGGAAACACGAGGAATGGGAAACAAAGGTAACAACAGGGATGAGAGAGACATACAGCAAAAACAAAAACAATACCAGCCTTATCTTCACTATTACAGTAGTGACTGACATTTGTGTACCATTAAAAGTTTCTTTGCTGTCTTTTTAGGCACTTTGTTACTAGCAGCCTGTCGTAAAAACACATAATTTGTTCCCATTTCTTGAGTTGAATCTATGACAAATGCCAAAGATAACACAGTTTGATAGGCATGAAATAGTATTTTTGCACCAACAAGGTGATTCCCAAATAGTTATTAGCTGAAAACTTGGCATATCTCAGAATGGTGTGCACTCGGTTCTTAAAAATCTGAGGAAACCGCACAAGTGGAGGACAAAAGAAGAAGTGGCAGGCCTAAAAAACTGTCTAGAACAGATGAACAGTATCTGAAACTCATGTCCTTAAGAAAGAGGGGGAAAAAAATCAGCAAAAACCTGATACAGAATCTGAGAGATGCTGATGCTTCAATTGATCCATCTACTGTTGACTGAAGCCTCATCAGAAAGAGTCTCAGCGGAAGGATGGCTATCAAGAAGCCGGAAGCCATTCTTAAGGAAGGGAAACAGGGAGAAAAGCCAAATTACACAAGAACTGGACTGAAAATCAGTGGCAACAGGTCTAACAGAGTGATGAATCCAAATTTAAAATCATGGCATCTACAGCCATCTGGAGGCTCTATCATGGTTTAGGGCTGCATTTCAGCCAGTGCTGTTGGGTATCTTGTCAAAATTGATGGAATTATGAACCCAGAAAAGTGCCATCAGATTTTGATCCACCTTGCAATGCCATCTGGAAAGAGTCTGATTGGCTTCATTTTTCAGCATGACAATGATCCCAAACAGTAAAAGTACAGTAAAAGCATACCTGGATAGGAAAACACACAATGAAACACTATCTATCATGGATTGGTCTTCCCAGAGCCTGGACCTCAGTATTATTGAAGCAGTGTGGGATCATATTGACAAAGAATGGAACAAAAGGCAGAACTCTGGATGTCCTTTAAGAAGCCTGGAGAACTATTCCTGAAGACTACTTAAAGAAATTACAAGAAAGCTGCCTAAGAGGGTTCAGGCTGTACTGAAGAATAAAGGTGGTCATACCAAATATTGACTTTTAAGCTTATTAAAATTGTACAAACTCTGTTCTTGCCTTATATACTGTATTTCCATGTTTTTTTGCACATTTCAATACACCTATTTCCCATTTTTGTAGCAACATATAAAGTAATGAGAGGTGGATTAAGACTTTTCCACAGTACTGTATTTATTCAACTTTTTAAAATCTGATTTTGTGGTGTTTTCTCAGTTATTAATGTCTAATAAAGTATCCTAAGTCAGTAGTGTCATGATTACCCTGGGTGTGGGTTAATTGCTACTTTTCAGATATCTAAAGTCTAAGCAGACTCTTGAGCACACAGTTTGACCTCTCCCCCAGCAGCTTTTCCCTCATTAATGGATGTTATTTTTTCTTATTTTGGGATGAACTGCCTCTGCCTGTCTAAATAAGGCTTGAGAGTTTCAGTGTAGCTTTGTATGGGGTCCAGTGTCCTGGGCTGCATGTGACAGACCATAAATGATAATTTCCAGGCTGATGGCAGAGTGACAGAGCAGTGTAAGAGATCTCAGAGGATTACTGCACATAAACACTGCCTGCAAGCATCCATAAGAGCTCAATGTACAACAGAGCCTTGAAGATATAATGCAAGGGGCCCACAGTTTAATGATCAGCCAGATGATTTCATAATTCAGCGGGTCTATTTGGATTTTTTATATAAACATTAAATATCGCATAGGAAATTGAGGCTTGCGTGTGGGGCACATGTCCATGATACACCATGGGATGATGTCAAACACTCATTGTGTAAATCCTACATTGCATCTTTCGTGTGTCTTTCTCCTCTCTTCATCTATTTGTTCCTTCTCTCCACTGTGTGTTTTGTTCTGGAGTCTCATTTCCTCATTTCTGCTCATGTTTTTTTTCCACGCTGCAGCTTCTGGGGCTGAAAAATTAAGCCAGCGCAGCTCTGCAGTTCCTCTAAAGGCCCATGGTCCATGACTAAAATGTCCAAAAGTCATGTTTATAACTACAAAAATAGTTTTGGCCCCTTTTTGGATATGTTCCCCTTGATAATAAGGCTTACTGTGTGACAGTGAAGACTGTTGAAGAAGTTTGTGTATGTCTTTGCACTGCACTCATACAGTTTATAAATGCAGCTTGGTAACCAAGCTTACTGAGTAATTAGCACTTGATCTTTTATATACAGTCTTTGGGATTTTCTTACAATCTTATTAGCTGACCGAAGAGTACCATCTACCATGAGCAGTCTTTGAAGTTTTCACGTCTCCCCCACCCCTCGTGTAATTTAGTCTTGTCCAGTAAGTATTTATTTATTTTCGTTTTGCTTCATGACTGTGTGTATCTGTGTGTTGCTTTGCTTGCTTCTTGTGTGTTTTGGACTCATTGAACTTAAATGGGTAAGCATATCATGGGGTCTTGGCTTAGATAACATTGTTAGTTTGTTAAGCATCTTCTGTCCCTGAACTCCAGCCTTTATCGTCTATAATCCACAAACCAAAACATACAGAAACAATGTGTTTTTGATAGTTAAGCTATTAATAGTAATGGATAAATGGAGACTAATGAGGCTGCTGTTTGCAAAGGGCTTTATTGAGGATTGGCTGTGACTTTTAGGCTCAGCCTATGAGAGGGAGTGACAGTAAAAACAAACTGTTAGAGAAATACTAGAGGAAAGAGAGTGTTTTAGGTGTGCGTTTGCTCTCGAACTTAGGATAAAATATTTCAAATAAGTGAAGATTTTGAGTCTCAGACCACTACAAATAAGCAGCTGAGACATAGACACACAGGTGCAAAATGATGTTCCCGTTTGGATACTAATCCTGACATTTACTGCAGAAGAAAAAAAAACCCCCGCAGTGTCACTCGATCACTCAGCTTTTGGACCTGCTCACTATTTTCTGCACTATATCAAAACCACATCCCTTTCACATAAAAGGCTGCATTCTCAGTGTTCAGTTTTGGCAGAGATAATGATTTTAGTAAATGTCACAGCAAGGGTTGTTTTCTGTTCACAAACAGCTGAAATGACGTGGACGGCTCGCCATGCTAACTTGCAAGTGTTGACAGGTGGAACTGCTGTGTTCGCGTTACTCTGTTCTTGACTGTTTACACCAAATCTGAGCCAACTGCTGTGCATGTCTTCACAGGGAGATTTATTACTGTTAAAAGGCCTTTTTATACTCAAGGGAAATACATTACCAGTTTTTCTTTGCTATGTGTGCTGTTTTTTTCATAAATATGCACTTGAAACTCACTGGTTTGCATTTTCTGCAACAGTGAATCCTTGAAGCAGATTTTGACTGGAGTTTAGAGTTGCTGATTCATGTTATATATTTGTCAACATTTTGATGTTTAGGTGGGTTGAGGTGATACATTTGCATTTGTAAGTAGTACAAGAAGAAGCCTGGAAAACTATTCCTGAAGACTGCTTAAAGAAATGACAGGAAAGCTGCCTAAGAGAGTTCAGGTTTTGTTGAAGAATAAATGTGGTCATACCAAATATTGACTTTCAAGCTTGTTAGACTTGTACAAACTATTTTTGTCTTAAATACTGTATTTCCATGTAAATCGCTGCACATATTTCCCATTTTCCTAGCAAAATATAAAGAAATGAGTGGTGGCTCAAGACCTTTGCACAATACTGTAAATTTTCTTTAAAACTTTTATTTTTATATAGTTTCTCTCAACTTTAACTTGAACTGAGGTACACTATATTCAGTAACTAAAAATCTCTGTGGGAAGACCACTTAGTTATCAAATTAAGTCAGCAAACATTCAGACTCCAATGGTTATCTGTGGCAAACACTGGAGCTGCTGGTGTAAAGTGGGCTTGCAGATTGAAGACTTAAAAGACAAGGTGCTGACAGACAGAACTAGCAGTGGGCTGGCTGGCATATGCTGGAAATCCGGTCCATACAGAGAGCAGGTTTAAAGCAGAGGAAACTAGAGAGGAACCTGGACTTTGTCTACTGATACAGCTGACGGAAAGCTCTGGAAGAAAGTGTAAGAGCCAAGCTGTGTTCAAATCGTCCGCTTCTTATGTGAGCTGCAAATTCACAAAACTGTCAGATATAACTGCACTAAATCTATTGACTGAGACTATCAGACCTATTTGCTGGCAGAAGGAAAAAAAGGGCCACAGAAGTTCTTACCTGCTCCAGAGGTATGGGCAACCACGGCACTAACAATTATCTAATTGCCAAATGAATATAGTGGCATAAAATGCCACCTTTTTCCTGTAATATCATAAAGTACAAGTATAAAGTTGCAGAAAGTAGAAACACTTAAGAAGACTGTAAACTTAACTCACATAGTTAGATACACTTGAACCATCTATTGCAATCACCTCAGTGTTTTTGTCGACTGATATGTGCATGCAGACAGACACAATATTACAGGCACCATTCAGGAGAATTAGAGCTTACCGCTTTCCTGAATATGTTAAAATCCTGGCTCTAATTATTTGCAGCCTATAATGAAAAAACATTCAAAACGTGTTTAAATTGAACGTTGAATCTGCAGTTGGAGGTGGTTGGTTACCACAGAAACGTGAGTGCAATGCAGAGCCAGAAGTACAAATGATATTGATATTTCCTCAAATCTTTTTTCCTGTGTCTCAGTGCCAGCTAGGTCACCGAATATCAACAAGTACACGGGCAAAGACAAATAAGCTAAGTGCTCTCCGCAGCTGAAGCGCACACAGCATTATTCCTGCCAAGCTAAAACCACAGATAGCATCAACACAATCCCATTCCTGCTCTCTGCTCTAAGTGGCAACACTGTTGGGCTGTCATTATGCTGTCGTCCTAAAATCAGGTTTGTAATCTCCGGAAACTAATCATTGTTCATTTTGTGGTAAGAAGCTATAGCACAGTCGGAGTCGCCACGAGGCTTGGCTCATGATCAACATAATCCTCTGCTTCGTGTAATGGAAATCTTGACAATTTCGTGATGAAGAGCACAGGCCTGGTTACGCCACAAAATAAGTCCTCCCAGGAGGAAACTGATGTAGTTGTGCTGGAGCTGAACAATCACCTAATGCGACTATTTCAAGTGAAATAAGCAGGCAAGGGCGGGTGATTCTTATTCTTGGACTACTAAAATTTAATTTAATCACATAATTCAGGTGATTTACCAGTGGTTAGCAGCAAGAAGGAGGAAGATTGATTGCAGCTACAGAGTGCAACACACAAGTTAATGGACTGATTTATTAAGGATGTTATTGTACATATATCAAAGTCATTCATATTAGGATTTGGGATGTATAGACGGTTGTTGATCCGTGTAATTTTATAGAAGAAAAAGCAATGTAATCGTTGACACAAAAATTGCACTGCAATAAGCTTTTTATTATTACCTACACAGTTATACAGGTGCAATCAGGTTCAGTTGCCAGAGTACACAAGGGAAAGCAAGAGAAAAATGAAACACCATCTGTATAGCCTTTATAATGCTAATTTAACAACACAAATCCTGTCCACTGGCAAACAGAGACTTCACTATTCATATATAACCACATTACTTAGTATGACTCACTGTTTCTTAGCTGGCTTGCTCTTTCCCATTTTATGTAAGACAATATCATTCCCTTATATTTAATTATCTAAAGGATTATAAACCAGATAATTAAAAAAAAGACATTTTTCAGTGTTCTGATGAAGAATATGCACCAAAGTTAAACTTAGTTTGGCAATTAGACTCCCCGTGCTGAAACAAACACATCAGAAACAATGTAGGATGGTGAAGGTGGTTAATCAAAGGCTCCCTGCAGGGCTGTTGTTTCCTCACAGCGAGCACAGTTCGTAGGTCCACTGCACCTCATAAAAGTGTGTATGAAACAGCACCCAGGCAGCGCCAAACGCTTCCCACACACATGCTCCTGTAGAGCACGCCGAAGCATCAAACGTTCACACACACAAAATACAGGTACGAATCAAATGTTATATAACCGTTTTTCATTGTTTCCCACCCACATTTAGCTGATGTGGCCTCTAAACAGGAAATGTTTACCAAAACACGTAAATACCCAACGTGCTGAAGAGGCTTCGAGCATCCAGCTGCTAGGTCCCTGTAGCTGCATCCAGATGGGCTACTCTGAGCTGCTCTCCCACATCGTAACAGGGTCCATGACAAACATGTTTCAGAGGTTGACCTCTTTACAGAGCTGTTGAAATCTGAGCTACACTTTTTAGTTTGTTTTTGAGGCTTATACTAGCTCCTTATCTTCAGACATGTGTACTGTGTTACTGTTAACATCTGGAGATTCAGTATTAATTGTGTTTCATAGATGCAGTAATTGTTCACAGTGTCCAGATAAATGAAATACCTGAAGGAATTGAGCTTTTTCTTTTTTTTAATATCTCCAGGCCAAAGTGAGAGGTGTACTGATCCTTCAACAAAAGTTGCATAGTGTTCCTGCAGACACATTTGACTTGCATATTTTGTGAACTGCCATGTTCTGCTGACGTTTTGACAGATAATAAAAATGCATGCATGGGAAAGTAGTGTTAGCCAGCGGTGGAACGTTTTATGACTCATTTAATGACCCATTTCATGAAAATACAGTAATTATATTCACTGAGGCAATGCGATTTTTATAAAAGAAAACTGATGAATGATAACATGACACGTTTTTCAATCACCATTCAGGAAGAGAAACAGCAGCAATCAGCAAACAAGCACTGCGTGTCATGTCATCTAACAAATCCGGCAGTTCAGATAGACAAAATTAAACTATGATGAGGTGGGTTATTTGATTTGTAAGACTAGAGAAATGGTGATCAAAGTCAGTGCTTAAATGACTGGATTCAGTTGTCCATACAGTGGCATTCATGCAGCGGATAGAGAAGAAGCTGAGGTCGACACTACCGGATACCAAGTTTCAATTTTGTTTCAGTTTCCTTCAGTCAAAGTACCATTTACAACAAATGGTTTTCATGTGTTTAGTTGTGTGGTGGTACTGTTGTTGCAAGATGGGGTTTTTTGCTGGAAATTTATAGCGTCAATAGCAAACTCGTTTGGCAGTAGCTCCTCAGAATCAAAGACCGGCAGCTTCTTTTTTTTTTTTAATATAATAATAAAAAATAATAATAAAATCACAGATATTATGCGGTCGCACTTCGACAAGCCAATTTAATTTACCAGATGCGAGCTGAGAGAAGGGTTACACCAGGACTGATTTGAATGCAGTGACAAAGGAAGCAAAAGATTACCCTGATACATCCACTGCCTCATGCTGTTTGCCAGAGATTTACTAACAGAAGACATTGTAGCATTTTGCATATTGTCAAAAGATTAAGAGAGGTGGTCCTCATCTCGTGCTCTTAGAATGACAAAGAAATTAAAAAGATCTAATACGTTCCATAATGCTGCTGACTACTGGCATGAATGGGTCTGTTACCGATCAAGGACTCTACACAGCGTGTTGTTTTTTAATGATGCCTACAGCTGCTGTTCTCTGTGTGTTTAGGCCACACATTGACAATGACAGTCCTATAGCCAGAAAAAAATAGAACAAAATATGCTTTAATACTGTTTTAATCAGCTGCAGAGGAAGAGCTACCTCTTCATTTTATAAATAGCTGGAAGACCTTCAGCTAAAGAGCAATCCTGTCCAAAGAGTTAGGCTCAGACTCTATCCAGCTGGCGTGGACAGAATCAATAATTCAGACATGGAGTTTGATTTTACCCTGGGCTACTTTTTTCACACAAACCAATAGATTGCTAGCTTATCAATTAAGGCTGTCATAATCTAAAAATTTCACTACATGAAGGTGAAAATAATTTGTCATTGCAATAGCTAGTACATACATTTGAAAACAGTGTCATCTGTCAAATTGAATTTTAAATTTATTGTCTCTGGGTAAATTAGTTACACTCAAATATACACAGTCATAGCACCGACAGATATAATTCAAAGACCTGGTCCCTGACTGGCACCATTTTTTCTTCCAGCATTTTCCTTTATTTCCACTCCACCTTTCCTTTTAACCACCCATTTAAGGGTGAGAGAGAGAGCGAGAGGGGGGCTGCATGCTCCCGTGGCATCTTCGGGTGTGCCGTGGACACTACGGCATCAGCACACACTTTAAAGGTGCGAGTGAGAGACTAAAGTTAAGTTGATTGTTCACTGCAGACCAAAAAACAGTGAGGTCACCTGGAAATATCCCAATACTTTTCCATGTAGGTCATATTATCAAAGCTGATTTAGCCTGCCTCCAGCTGCTGCTTCCTTTGTAAGCCTCTTTGCAACCCACCTCCACATCAGCTCCTACTTTCTAATGTGTCCTTTTTTTCTGGTCATGTTTGTTATCACAGATGCTCTGTGCTTTACTCGGAGGTCTTGTTGTGGCTCTCATGTATGCACTTGAAAGAGACATCTGAAAACAGAGCCATACCTCCTCCTCCATAAATTACTGCAGATGGAAATAACAAAGTTCTGTTGTAGTTCTGACTAAAAGTAGCTAAGACCAAACAGTACTGTATGAAACAGTTACAATGTGGAAAGACCTCTTAGTTTATGTCTGTCCTGATCTGCGGTACTTAAAAAAAGATTTTGAGACACATTTGTTATTCAGATGCCAGCTGAGTGTGCAAAGCATGCTTTACCCCTCACATTGAAATGAGCTTGTTAAAATTTTCCCAGAACTATGAGCTTTCCTTTATAGCAGTGTGCTGTGAGAGTTAAGCACTTTGTATACCTGTCATGCACCTCCTGGTCATGCACTGCACTTCAACATAATCTGTACTGCAAGTAATCTACTTTTCCTGCACAACATAACTGAGAAAAAAATAGATGAAATAAATACTTTTTATTTCTAAATTTCCAGTTTTTGACATTTCACAGACTTGCACAGAGAGCTCATGTGAACGAACCCAGGTGCTTTTATTCTTTGGTACGCCATACTAGATTCTTCTAATCAAACAGAACCACTGGTCTGCTTTCATTTTATATTTGCTTATATGTCTTTTGGTAAAGTAGGACATGAACAGGAAGCTGACTGTCAAGATGAATTTCCTGTTGAGTCAGGATAAAATCAAATGTAACTTTGACATTGTGATTGAAGTCTTGCTGATTTGATATATTTGATATGGTATAAAGGGTTGTTTCAAAAGTATATTTGAAACAACCCTTTCAAAAATACTTTGAAAAGTTTTGACAATAGCTATTGCCAATTGTGCCAGCTCCATGTGCAATTACAGGGACGCTGTGTACAGTTTTTCAAAAGAATTCCTGGGTAACATTGGAAATATGTGACTGAAGCGAAAGCAGACAGATTTTTAAGAGGTCAGAAAATAACTGAAATGCATATCCACTGTTGTGCAATCAGTGGTATGTGGATGGTTGCAGAACATCACAGAGAAAGAGGGTGGAAACAGTCAAGTTGCTGAATTTGATGTTTTACACAGGAACAAATTAGTGTGCTGTCATGCTGAAGATCAGGTAAGTCAACCAGAGCACGATGCCTAGATTTAGGCAATATCTCCATTGCTCCAAACAAGTAAAAGAGTGTGTTGCGGCACGATGCTTATCTTTCCTGAACTCTGTGTCACCCTATTATCAGATACTCTGATGCCTGAGCACTGAGCATATAACATCTGCTGCCATAAGGTATGAGCATTACATGCTTAGCCTTGGCTAAATTAGTCAAATCATGGGAAGCCAGAAGAATATATGATATTTTTGCTTTAATAATCATCAGTTTGATTGATTTTGCTGTTTCAAAACCAAAGATATTTCATTGAATTTGTCTTTAGTATATATTTTTTAATTGCACCCAGACCTCATCTGTGGCAAGCAAAGCTGTCAAAGGTGGATGATGTCAGATAGTTTTGTGTTTACTCTCACTAGTGCTTGTGCATTTGGAAAACTGAATGATATACTGCTGCTCAGGGGCATTTTCTGAGCTGGACAGCTATTGTGTTTTTCAGAGAGGTTTGTTTTTAATCCTTGCTGATCCCCTCTGCTCCACATTCATGCATGCATACTCTTCTTTTGTAATTTTATTTGTCAGACAATGTAATCAAATGAAAGGTAAGCACTCTCCAACAAACAGCAATAATTGTTAGTGGCCATTGTATTAAGCCATCCAACGTGCACTTGAAAACGGAGCGGTTTTTTAGGTTGTTCGGGACATTCAGGTGATTTGCGTCACTCACTTATGTTTTTCGATGTATTTCTTCACTCACAAATACAAATAAATGACCAAGCAGTATTCAAACAAGATACTGTCTATCCTGTGTGTCTAAGGGGTCTTAGGTTACAATTGGATCTGTTTAGCATTTGGTTAATCAACACAAAGACGTCTGAGGCAAAATTCAACATAAATGTTTATCTAAAAAATAAGCACTGCATAATTTTCAGACACTGAACACACCCTGAAGTGAAACATTCTTGCTTGCTAACTTATTTCTGGATGAAGAAACTAAAGGAACCAGACCCAAACATCTCAAGAGAGCCATCTGGCTCTGAAAGCTTGACGCTCAGCCGTTGTTTCACCTCTTACATCAAATGTGCAACAAAAGTGATAAAAGCTCCAGATTATTTCCTGGAACAGAGAACCATTGGGGCTAAAAACACATGTTTCAGAGGACCTTGATTGGTCTGAAGCCACAATGGACTGCAAAAGCTAAGTGGGAGCTGTAGTGCTGTAGCTCCGGCAGGCTATCTTAACAGCACAATATCGAAGCCTAATTAGCCTCACACCTCGAAACCCATTAGTTCCACTCCAGCTTCCACCAAATGGCCAATGTGATTTCCATCGTCCTGCATTAAAGGCATCCAAGCAGACACATTGTACTTGACAAATCTGCACAAAAAAAGCAAGGGAGTTCTGTGAACTAATGTCCTCGGGGTGTATCTTAAAAATCCTCTTGTGCGCTGACTTTGCATTCTTTTTGAGCATAACAAGCAGTGAACATTCATTATCGAGAGAGTCTCATTTTGTCTTCAGCTGTGGGGCATTTGGTGTTATTATATCTAAAAATATGCAGACACGATATGAATGAAAACTGAAAACTCTGCAGCCGGACTCCTGAAATAGAAGTAAGCAGTTTGTTGCAAAGGTCATCTAAAGGTCATGTGAATCACAAAAGTTTTTATTTTCTTCTAGTGATGAAGTTGTCATCATTTTATATCATGTTTGGATCTCCATCCATACTCTCAGTGTGAGATGCCAATTTCAAATTCATCTCCCTTGACAAATATGTGATGGTTGGAATGTGTCGTGTTGCAACATAAAAAAGAGGTCAGGAGCCAGGTTTAGGAATTGTTTTTCCTGCAGTAAACCCTCTCACTTTGATGCACCCTCACTCCCATTCCTGCAGGACTTAACAATGTTTGGTTAATCATTGTTCCTGGTAACTGCTAACTTGCAGAGTGGTGCGGGCTGGCGAAAAAGTGAGAGAGTAAGTGAGAGGTAGAGCGTGAAAGAGGGAAAACCGTCACACATGGCGTAACGTTTTAGCCACAAGGAAGAGCAGGTTTTCAGCCACATGTCAGCCTCTCTGCTGTACCGGCAGACGTACTGAAATGTCATGCTAACTAACCTTAGACACTTAAAGTACAGATGTTTGGCAGAGAGAAACCCCCAGCAGCCTAAGCCTATTGCAGTGTAACTAAGGGAGGATTCAGGGTCACCTGATCCAGCCCTAACTGTAAGCTTTATCAAAAAGGAAAGTTTTAAGTCTAATCTTAAAAGTAGAGAGGGCTGGCCAGTGCTGTGATCTGAGCTGGACCAGTCATGACCTGATGTCAGGCCAGACAAGAGTAGCTGTGATCTCTCTTGCGCCTATGGCAATCAGTCAGGCTGTACTACAGCTAATGCTAATTGTATCCAGTAGTTATTACACTGAGCAGTCCATTAAGAAAGACTTTGGTGTAGATTTTATCAAATCTGATAGGGGGGACATTAAGATTATGACTGGAACCTCCAAGCTGCTGTTTACCCCAGGTTTTAGAAGCTCGATGACATTTTCAGTCAAAACAGAGACTGAAAAAGTCATGAATTAAGCTTTCCCAATCAATTACATTACATACTGTTCATCTTTGGTGACACATTGTGCTCTTATCTGTTGAAAAAATACCTACCTCCCCTGATAAACAAAAGAAATTCCATACACAACATCACAAACCCGTCCTCCTACCCACCACAAGACTGGAACGGAATGGAATTTGAAACGTTTTAGCCAAAAATGTTTCCATGGTCAAGGTGTTTTTTGCAGAAACGTTTCAGATTTCGTTCCGTTCTCCGGCTTCAGCCAAATCTGTCGGGAGTGTTGTGGCAGTCGATGTGAAGGTGAGTGACCTCTGGCACACACTGACAAACACTCAACCAAATACTCACTGGCTTTAACATGAAGGTGGACAGCTGCCAACAGAGAGTCACTGACTACATGCAGCTGTCTCACTGAAGGGACAAACAGCATTTCCTGGAGGTTTTTTGGCCCGATGATGATCTGGTCTGTCTTGAATAGCTGTAGACTTTGTGGACTATGGCTATATTTGAATGAATAAGCAGTCCTTTCCTCTCTACACGTCTTGACTGTTTAGGACACAAGTTAAAAAGACTTAAGACTTCTCCCTGTGTTTTACTTATACTTCCTCATCAGCATACCTTCTAAATTTGGTGTAATTGTAGTGTGAATGATATGGCCCAGCCTTTTCCTGTTTTGGTTCTCTTGTTTCGCACAGCCAAGCTGAGCTGCATTAACAAGAATGTGTTTGCAATGAGCTTTGATGGATTGTGTGTCTCTGTGTCATCCAGGCAGCGTGGCCAGTGTAGATAAGCCCCCTTATGAAGTGAAAACCCTTCCCAGCCCTGCAGTATCCCCTCCCAGCACCAACAGCAGGAATAAGGGATGTCACAGCTGTTCCTCTTTTTAGCAGTGCTCATTGTCTCCTGCAGCGTCCAGGTGGGTCCTAAGAGCATACTCAAAAGCATGCACCTAGTCTTGCGCATATATATGTCAATGACCTTCACAGTAAGGGCTCGTTTCTTTAGCTTTGCTGCCTTCTGAAAGAAGCCAGACTCTCATGGAAGCCTAAACACTGTACAGTAGCGTAAGTCCAGCATTAGAATGTGACAAGGTGTTATTTTAATTGATTATATCCCCAGTATGAGGACCGGTTGTTTATAGCTACTGTATATATAAAGCGAACTGAAACAAATGAATGTCAGTTGGTGAAATGCTTTGTGTGAGGTTCACATTCTCAACATTCTTCGTTCTGTCCACCAGGTTGAAATGCATCCACAAGTACCCCGGAAAACAGACCTTCCAGATATTTTTTCTTGAATTGTCCTCTATGTTCTTGACCATCTCCTTAGGTTTCTCCTGCTGCTACCCTGGATAAGCTGAAGGAGAGCTGGAAATTGTACATGGAAGAGTGTGAACACAACAACAGTCGAGATCCACCAAGCACTGGTGAGCTAAACACAGACCTGTATTTTTAACTTTAGGCCCTTCCACATCATTATAAAAATCCAACCTGCACCATTTTCCAAAAGTTTCTATGTGAGGCTTATTCAGTAGAGATGCCACCCAGTTTTTGAGATTTCACTCTGACTTGGTGTCAAGGATATGATATATCCCAGTAAGTGTCTGTTATCCAAAAAACCCAAGATTGCTTAATTTGGTTGTCACTGCTGATTGGTCACTAATGCAGCATAGGTAAGCTATAAGCTGATAAGCTGTACGCTGCAGTGTCATATTATTTTTGTGTAAAGCTACAAACGTGTTAGCAAACATTTTCTGGGTTCACCCATCCTGGGGAAACTTTCATTTATTATAAATCTGGCTCTCTATTAGCTCTGTTTTTGGTCTTCACCAGCTCTTCGGGGAAATATACACTCACTGGTCATTTTATTAGGTATACCTGTTCAACTGCTCGTTAACACAAATATCTAATCAGCCAACCACATGGCAGCCACTCAATGCATTTAGGCATGTAGACATGATCAAGATGACCTGCTGATATTCAAACTGAGCATCGGATTGAGGAAGAAGGATGATTTAAGTGACTTTGAATGTGGTGTGGTTGTTGGTCCCAGATGGGCTGGTCTGAGTGTTTCAGAAGTTGCTGTTCTACCGGGATTTTCACACACAACAATCTCTGGAG
Organism: Heterochromis multidens; assembly: GCA_015108495.1. Taxonomy (NCBI): domain Eukaryota; kingdom Metazoa; phylum Chordata; class Actinopteri; order Cichliformes; family Cichlidae; genus Heterochromis; species Heterochromis multidens. The sequence continues at coordinate 23,439 of VUQS01045505.1, forward strand.
TTTACAGAGAGGTCTGAAAAAGAGAAAATACCCAGTGAGTGGCAGTTCTCTGGGTGAAAATGCTGATAGGAAGGCAACAGTAACTTAATAACCACTCTTTACAATGAAGGTATGCAGAAGAGCATCTCTGAACGCACATTACATACAACCTTGTCAACCTTGTGCCACTCCTGTCAGCTAAGAGAGAAAACTGAGGCTACAATTTGCTTAGACTCACCAAAATTGGACAATTAGAAATTAGTCTTGATTTCTGCTGCAACGTTTTGATGATAGGGTTAGAATGTGGCGTAAACAACATGAAAGCATGCCCCCATCCTGCCTTGTATCAACTGTTCAGGATGATGGTGGTGGTGTAATGGTATGGGGGTTATTTTCTTGGCACACTTTGGGCCATTTTGCACCAATTGAGCATAGTTTAAACACCTACCTGGGAATTATAAGCAAGGTGTACCTAACAAAGTGACCGGTGAGTGTATGTCTCTTTGCTGTCTAACTACCCCAGTTTACACATTGGCTAGATGGTAACTGTGCCAGTATGCTCTTTGGCATGACAAGCAGACAGTTTAGAGTTGAGTTGGGTTATGGCAGTGAACAAATAGAGGCATTATAAGCTATGAAGAACAGAGACAGTCAGATAATAACTCTTTTTGGGTTTATCACTATCACTGACCCCTTACATGAGTAATTATATGATCCCCTTTTAATATTAAACTATTAATTATAACCACTTTGGCAACATTTGCAACATTTATGAGCGATGTAAATGTGATAGGAAGAGATTTTTGTTTGATTTGCATACATATTGCAGAGAAAAGCCCTTTAATGTGGCAGAACAGGTAATAGTTTGGTCAGCAGTCCATGAGGCAGCAGCGGTTTCCTCTCCATACTCAGACCACTGCATAACCACTCTGCTTGCACACGCTCCCAGTCATGCATTTGCTGCACCACACTCAGTTTCTGCTCATGCTTAGTGAAAAGCAGCTCCCATCTGCTCATTCAACAAAATGTTTAACTACACGGTAAACGCTGCCCTTCAGTTGCATTATAGACTGTTATCATGTTTTATGCTTGCTGGTTAGTGCAGCAGATTGCTCCAACTTTCAGAAAGGCTGCTTCCCACACTGCATGCAAAATCACACCACTTTGCAGCACTTACATACCTTTCCTGTCACCCTCCATTTGCGTAAGAGCAGCTTAGCCTATATATCACTTCACGAACATCCATCTGCTGTACAGTTAGTGTTGTTTCTGTCCTCTGTTCTGAAACATGATTAAAGATGTGATATAAGTGGGAGGTCAGGACTCTGAAGTCAAGATAAATGACCCTAATGTTTACAAATCGCATAATGGCTACTAGCAGCCATCGCTCCAAATAAATGTTACTGTATTCTGTAACTTTTAGACTATCAGAGATTAATGTGCAAGAACTGTGAGCATATATATTATGATTGTTTTTGTTTTTTTGTTTTTTTTTTAATCACAGGCCCTGTGTGCAACAGGACTTTTGACAATTATGCCTGTTGGCCTGATGGACTCCCTAACACCACTGTTAGTGTGCCATGCCCGTGGTATTTGCCCTGGCACCATAAAGGTAAGAGACGTGTGAGTTTGTAGACATACATTGCATTCCAGTCATATTTGTGCCATGTCACTTAAAATACCCAGCAGAGAAGGACAGGTGTCTGTGCTGACTGGACTTTACAGTAAATCACAGAGGCCTGTGTGTGTATATGTGTGCGCACGCGCGCGTGTGTGTGTGTAGTTCAACATGGCCTGGTGTATCAGGAATGTGATGCAAATGGCCAGTGGGTGACAACAAAGAATACCAGCGAGTGTGATTCTCACGATCCAGGTTCGGTAAGAATTGTGTTTTTATATTCTTCTTGCTGGAAGGCATTAGATGTAGTTTAGAGAAACTAAAGAACACATATTTTGTCTAGTTTTACTATAAATAAAAACAAAACAAAAAAACCCAAAATCTAACAAACATATGCTATGATTTGCAGCAGTACTATGGTCATATTCGGATCATGTACACGGTGGGCTATTCCTTATCCCTGGTCGCCTTGGTGTTGGCTCTTGGCATCCTCATATTCTTTAGGTAATAATAATTTACAGTTGAAATCAATTTAAGAGAACAAATCCAGCTGAATGATACACCACACAGATTACCTTGTGGATGATTGTTGCTTCTCTTTTGTCAGGAAACTACACTGCATGAGGAACAACATCCACATGAATCTTTTTGCCTCCTTCATCCTGCGAGCTTTGTCTATCCTCATCAAAGATGCTCTGTTGGATGCCAGCCACACAGCGCAGGGCCTGAGCAGAGACCAGGAGCAGGGATTCCCCCGTGCATCTATAGCTCCAGTGGAGCTGTTGGTCAACAACGAGGTCAGTGTTGCTCTTCAGAGAAAGAATAAAACTACAGTATTTTGGACAATGTTTGACAGTAATCACCATGGGAGTTTATTAGAGGTGGAAATGAGACAAAGGTTTTCTTATTTGTGACCTTTGCAGTATTTTCTTGTTTAGCTGATAAAATAAAGACGCCAAACAGTCCCAGATTTAGGTTCTAATGGTTACAGTATGTTTACAACATGTCATAAAGGTGAACTTTGAACTCTGCCAAGGACAACAATCCTGATTCTGCTTAAAGAATTTATATATATGCTTACCGGCCACTTTATTAAGTACTCCTTGCTAGTATCAGGTTAGACCCCCTGTTGCCTTCAGAACTGCCTTCATTTTCATGGCATAGATTGAACAAGGTGCTGGAAACATTCCTCAAAGATTTTGGTCCATATTGGTATGATAGCATCACACAGTTGCTGCAGATTTGTCAGATGCACGTCCATGTTGTTCCATCACATCCCAAAGGCACTCTACTGAGATCTGGTGACTGTGGAGGCCATTTGAGCACAGTAAACTTATTAACATGGTGTGTTATCCTGCTGGAAGCAGCCATCAGAAGATGGCTGTGGTCATAAAAGGGATGGACATGGTCAACAACAATACTCAGATTAAATGATGCTCAGTTGGTACTAAGGGGCCCAAACTGTGCCAAGAAATTATCCCACACAACCATTACACCACCACCACCAGCCTGAACTGTTGATACAAGACAGGATGGATCCATGCTGTCATGTTGTTTACGCCAAATTCTGACCCACCATCTGAATGTTGCAACAGAAATCGAAACTCATCAGACCAGGCAATGTTTTTCCAGTCTCCTATCGATTTTCTTGAGCCTGTGTGAATTGTAGCCTCAGTTTCCTGTTCTTAACTGACAGGAAAAGCACACAGTGTGCTCTTCTGCTGCTGTAGCCCATCTGCGTCATGGTTCGACATGTTCTGTTTCAACCTTGTTTCAGGGTTTAATGTATTGTGAATTCAGAGATGCTCTTCTATGTGCCTTGGTTGTAATCAGTTACTGTTGTCTTCCTATTAGGTTGAAGCAGTCTGACCAAATCAAATGAGATATTTGTGTAAACAAGCGCTTGGACAGGTGTACCTAATAAAGTGACCGATAAGTGACCGATAAGTGTATATAGTTTCACAAAATGTTTTTGTTAATGAAAGTGATTTTGTCATTTATTTTCTTTACATTATATTGAAATGTTTTTAATGTCAAAACAGTTAAAGCTACAAAGGCTTTTAAATGATAAAGGATTTTATTGCAGAAGAGATTCGTACATAAAAGGAGGACCACATGTGTTTGGGTTGTTCTGTGTGTCACAGCTGGCTGAGATTGGGTTTAAAGTTGCTGTTGTTGTAAAATCTGACCGCCATAGGCACAAAGTCCAAATCTCGGCGGCAGAAGGAGCTCCCATCTGCTGCAGCGCTGATGTCACCATTCACATCAACTAAATAATGTGTCGCGAGACTCTCCTTGATGGTTTAAAATTTGTGACATTAACCTTGTCTTGCAGACAACCATCAGCTGTCGCATTGCTGTGGTCATGATGCAGTATAGTATCATGGCTAACAGCTACTGGCTGCTGGTGGAAGGCATCTACCTCCACAACCTCCTGGTCATCACTGTGTTTACAGAGAGGAACTACTTCAAAATTTACCTGTGCATCGGTTGGGGTGAGCTGGCTTTTTGTGAATCCATGAAGTCATAGGTCAGGGGATGCAAGTTAATTATGTACTATATGATACTTTTTCCATTGAGCCAAATGAAGTAAGAGCAGATAAATGCGAAGCACAACACAGCTGTGCTAATTGGCTGTTTTGCATTTAGACAACTCTTGTTTTTTCACAGGTACCCCATTAATATTCCTCATGCCATGGGTGGCGGTTAAATACCTGTATGAAAATAAACTGTAAGTTTCCCTCTCTTTTCCTCTTCCCTGTACTCCAGGTTGTGTAACAAGTGTGAAAACCTGCCAGACAGTTTAAATTTTAGCTTGTAGCATTTATATCAGGACAATATGTCAAGAAAAGTTGGCAGGTGGTCTTTCTCCTAAAACTGTGGAGCTTGTGGTTAATTTAACACACGATTACTACATGAAAGATTGGCTGCAATTAAACTTTTCACACAGACATGTTTTATCTCCTGCTGGATGCCAGTTTAGGTTAACAGCTGTGTTTACACATTCTTAATATTTAATATTAACATTCAGCAGCACCCGAATATTCTGCTATGCAAAGCAGTAAATGTGGTGGTTTTAAGGCCACACTTTGCAAAGACTGAGACATTGTACTGTTATGTAAAGTCTAAAAAGCCACTGTGGATCCAGGGAAAGGAAAAGCTTTCTGCTTTAGCAGCAGTTATAATACAGTTTACCAACATGTTTTACAGTGCGAGCCGTGTCCACAAGCATTCTTGTAAAATAAAGAAAATATGTCAGGTGGTCGCTCACTGATATTTAATTCAATGCTTTTCTTTTTCAGTTGCTGGGGGCAAAATATAAACATGAATTACTGGTGGATCATACGCTCTCCAATACTGCTAGCTGTTGTGGTAATTTCCTCCTCTTTTTGCATTATTTCTGCATGTAAACGTTAATGGCAAAAAAGCAGCTGTGCCATATGTGTAACTGTCAATCTTGCATTTCCAGCTATTTTTATCCCCCACTCACGCAATGTACAATATTAAACACACCTCTTTTATTCATGAAGTGCTAAGATGTGCTTCAGACCCAACATCTGTGAAGCTTGTCAGGAGTCAAAGATTCCTGGATTAAATAAAATTTATATTTGGATTGTGACCAGCTCTGTACCCTCTATCCATCCTGTGACCAGGCCTTTTATTGAAGGTGTGTTCTGCAAAGGTCACTTCTAAGCATTTACACAAGTCCAATTTGTCGTGACTCTTAAGTGAAGCCAGACATCCTGGCACTTTCCATGCATTTATCGTCCAGCTAAGTGACCTGTATCCCACAGGAATTCCTGTGTTTGAGTTGCTGTGGGAATGGGAGGGCTGGTCCCCATTTCACTGTTTCCCACTTTATCTTGATCCCACCATTTTCAAGCTGCATGGCAGAGTAGAAAACTACACTGTAGTATTCACTTAAATTGTGTGTGTGTGAGACTGTTCCACGTGTGACAGACATTTTGACAATTACCGCAATTTCATTCAAGTCTGTGCAAATATAGAAATGCTGATTTAGATATGTAGATAAATATGTAGGTAATTTAATGTGCAGTGTGCTGTCAGATTTAGTCACCACTCACCAGCCACTTTGATAGGTACAGCTGTTCAACTGTTCGTTGGCATAAATATCTAATCATGGCATCAACTCAGTGCATTAAGGCATGTGGACATGGTCAAGATGTGCATCAAGTTCAAACTGAGCATCAGAATGGAGAAGAGAGGTGATTTAAGTGACTTTGAACATGGTTGTTGGTGCCAGATAGGCTGGACAGAGTATTTCCCGCACAACCATCTCTAGGGTTTACGGAATGATCTAAGAAAGAGAAAATATAAAGTGAGCAGCCGTTCTGCAAAACCCTAGTGCCAGATATCAGAGGAGAATGGCTAGAGTTCTTCAGGGAGATAGGAAGGCAACAGTAACTGAAATAACAACTCATTACAACCAATGTATGCAGAAGAGCATCTCTGAATGCACAATACATTGAACCCTGAAACAGATGGGCTACAGCAACAGAAGACCACACTGGGTGCCACTCCTGTCAGCTAAGAACAGGAAACTAAGGCACAATTTGCATGAAAATTGTCACCAAAATTGGACAACAGAAGATTGATCTGACGAGTCTCTATTTCTGCTGCTACATTCAGATGGTAGGGTAGAATTTGACATAAACAACATGAAAGCATGTCTCCATCCTACCTTGTACCAGTGGTTCAGGCTGGTGGGAGTGGTGTAATGGTGTGGGTGATATTTTCTTGGTACAGTTTGGGCCCCTTAGTACCCACTGAGCATCATTTAAACACCACAGCCTAGCTGAGTATTGTTGCTGTCCATGTCCATCCCTTTATCATCACGGTGTACCCATCTTCTGAAAGCTGTTTCCAGCAGGATAACGCACCATGTCCCAAAGCTCACATCATCTAAGAGTGGTTTCTTGAACATGACAGTGAGTTCACTGTACTCAAATGGCCTCCACAGTCACCAAATCTCAATCCAACATAGTACCTTTGGGATGGGGTGGAACAAGAGATTCTCATCATAGATGTGCAGCCAACAAATTTGGAACAACTAACATGGACCAAAACCTCTGAGGAATGTTTCCAGCACTGTGTTGAATCTATGCCATGAAGAATTAAGACAGTTCTGAAGGCAAAAGGGGCTCCAAAGTGGTACTAGAAAGGTGTACCTAATGAAGTGGCCAGTAAGTGTATATTTGTATTGAAAAGATGAACAATTTATCATGGCCATGTTTAAGCTCCTTCATAAAAAAAAAATAAAAAATGCAAGTTACTGTATGCTTTAAATGTTGAATAGATGAGTGACATTACACAGTTTCATTCACCATTAAATTCTCATGCTGGTACATACTGAGCTGCTGATACGAAAAGCCGTGACAGAAATTAAATGCACACATTAAGTCCAAGCACCACAAATTACCCATGACAAATTATTTTAAAATATTAAAGGTCACATCATAAGTGATTTCATTAGGAGAACACCTACTGTTGTTTGCAATGCCAGCTGTTATGAAAGGGTTTCCTGATATGCTTGAAAATACTTTTTTTTTGTACAGCTGTACTAATGCAGATAGTTATTATGCTTATGCTTTTATCTGCTGATCTTTTGTGATATTTATAGCTGAGATTTCTACCATTTCTCTCATTAAATACTTTTTTTCTGGACCTGTGTGTATCTGGAAGTGTCATACATCTCCATTGCACTGGAGGAAGATGAGTTTTATGATGGCATCTTAGACCAAAGCTTTTTGCATAATATCAGTAAACGTGCTCGAGCAAAACTATTTCCAATAACCCTGGCATATCTGTCTTTCACAGATCAACTTCCTTATCTTTATCCATATCATCAAAATTCTCGTGTCAAAACTTCGAGCACATCAAATGAGATACACAGACTATAAGTTCCGGTGAGTGTGAATTTTATGTTATTTTTCTGTTTATTTGTGTTTTCTTTCTCTCTACTTAGTCTGTGCTTCCCATTCATTTGTCTCTCCCCTCCATCCCAGGTTGGCTAAGTCAACTCTAACCCTGATCCCACTGCTGGGGATCCATCAGGTGGTCTTTATCTTCGTAACAGATGAGTCCACTAAGGCCAGCATCAGCTTGCGTCTCACCAAGCTCTTCACTGACCTCTTCTTCTCCTCCTTCCAGGTTGGACTTTGCCAAAAAAAAAATGTGTCAGTCATGAAATTTAAAATATGTTTATTTTTTCACAACAACAACAACAACAACAACAACAACAACAATGCCATTTCTGGAATGACTCAGTATCATTAATCACCTTAAGGAGAGTGCCGTGGCTCAGAGGACAGTGAATTAAGGCATCTCTGGTTCCAGTTATTGATAGAGCTTTGCATGGTGTCATAATTCACCTCAGCTGTCCTTGTATAAGACAAAAAGTCAAAAAAGAAAAAATAATACACAGCACGTTCTCATCTCAAACCATCAAGTAAAGGTTATGGCTTGTCTGAGATGCACACAACACAGCCTTGATGCTACAGCTGTGCCAAGATTGGATGCCAAGGTCTAATGGTCCATAAAGGCGAAGTCCACATATGGAGGCAGTTAGGGTGGCAGTCGCTGGCAGGTTTCTGAGGCAGGAGGTCATGATTCATATCCAGTTTCACTCTGATTTGTTTACCTATCACTTACTGCTTGGTTAGGTTTAGGCACCAAAAAGGTGAGGTTTAGGGAAAAAGTAGTGATTCAAGTTAAAATACAGACCCGCACACTTTCCATGAAAATGAAAAAATACTTAAAAACACGTAATGGTACTTAGTGCCTACAATGGACTGGCGACTTGACCAGGGTGTATCTCGTCTCTTGCCCTGTGACAGCTTCAGGGTCAGGCTTCAGCCTCCCCTTTGACCCTGAATTGAAGAACTGACAGAAATTGACTGATGGATGGTAGCCAGTGTATTTAGTAGGTATTTGCCAAGGATCCCTGAACAAGTGTCAATATGTGATGAGATGAAAGTGAGATCCATCGTAGCATTGCCACGACCTGGTTCAGTCTCTCAGACACCGCTGGTTTTCAGAAACCGCCCTGGGAAAGAGAATGGGCCAGAATACCAGGTGTTTGTGTGGAGAGATGTGACAAAAGGGTTGAAACAGCAATTTTAAAGTTTGTTTTTTGTAGGTTAATATATGTTAACTTAATAAGATTAAAAAGTCAGAACCATAACAGCATCTAAATTACAGTTACAGTTAAATCCAAAGCTCAAAATGCATGTTGTACTAAAAAAAAACTTCATCTTGTCTGATTGTCTCTCTCTGCTTCTCTGAGTTTTCCTTATCAGAGACAGTCGTGATGTGCTGTAATACTTATCTGTCAGAAGGGATTACATTAACACACTGTGAGCACTGCTAAATGACTTTGTCACATTGTGACATAATTAGAGTGACCTTTAGGCACTGGAAACAGAGATGACAGATGACCAACAGAGAGAGCAAAAGAGAGAGAGAGGCAAAGAAAATTTGAAAGTCAAAAGATGGCAAGTGCAGCTGTGGAGCTTACATCTTTGCCTTTGAGTAACAGATGTTACTCAAAGGCACTTGTGATTTATTTTTAAAGAAGCAAACTTGCAATTCCTCCCTGGAGTGTAGTGCATAAATTACAATACATCCAGTTTCATGTTTTCATAGCTGCAATGTAGCATGTAGTAAGTGAATATTTATGGTGCCATGAGTTAATAAAGGAATTAATTCAGCATTGGTTGTCTTCACAGGGTCTCCTGGTGGCCATCTTGTACTGCTTTGTCAACAAAGAAGTGAGTCCCCTTGATTGAACAACAAAAACTGCCAACTACAGATGTTCCACAGATTAGTAGTGCCTACTTTTGTCTCTGCTGTCTCCTCAGGTGCAGTCTGAGATCCTGAAGAAGTGGAAGCGCTGGAAGCTAGGGAGGAACATTGAGGAGGAGTACCGCCACACCTATAGCAATACCCCTAACACAAAGACAGGCAGCCTCTTGAACCACGTCCCTCGACTGCCTCACCTCCCGGACATCGCCAAAACTGCCGCTCCAGTCTGTAGCCCCGAAGAGAGGCACATGCTCGTCACTGGTGACCACAATGGTATGGTCCACAGTACAGGTGAAGGGAAGTGTGCCTTGCTGCTGCATCAGGGACCCATCAGCAACTGCACCCTGGTGGAGGACATCAGCGTTACGGATAAGTTGCAGTGTTACGAGGTACAGAGAGAGAACATGGAGAGCCACCTGTGAAAGCTACTGGGAACTTAAAAAAGGAAGTTGGATGGCTTTGAACTCTCATCTTGCTCTGACAGACTGACCTGCTCAGCTGTAAAGAGCCAAGTTAATAGTGTCACTTTTCAGGTCAGCCCTCAGAGATCTGCATCGACATAGCAGCCATCGCCACAGTCTGAGAGCAGAGATCAGCAGGGCAGACATCCACACTGACGCATCGAATGTGCTGTGAGTCTTGTGAATGGATTACTTTAGGTGTTTTTCACACAGAATAAGAAGCTGCTGCATGCTGAACAGTTTTTGCAACAGCATCCCAAGGTAGATAAGCCATAGAAAATGAAAATAAAATAAACCTGAAATAACAAAAGCACCAACAAAAAAGTCACAAGGTCCTTGCTTGAGCCTCTGCTTTAATTCATGCTATCTATCGAATATCTGGTACTAAAGTTTAAATACAAAGTGAGCATTGAACTGAATACACAAAAAAAGACCACAAAATACACAGAATAAGATGGGGTAGGGACAGATGGGAATCCTTTTTTTATATATATATGCTTTGCTCTATTATCTGTAAATGTTTTCCTGTCTATGTGATTTAAATGAAAATGTGTGGAAAAAAGAAACATTCTGTTGACTATACCTCAAACAGTAAGGTGACCACAGTGTTGTTTAAGTGACCTCATTCAGGGCTCATGGGAAATTGGCAGCTGCTGTCCCCAGGTCCTTCTCGTCTTGCGTATAGACATTAAAGGAGGTCAAGAGATGGTATAGGATGAATTATAAATAAGCTAAAATCATCATCACTTGACTTTCTTATGTATTTTAGATTAAAATACATATTTTTTTTATATTAGTTGAATACTGCTGATTGCTATAGTTGCAGCTGTTTAAACGTACCATGTGTGTTTTTAAGGTGATAGTTGAATTTCTGTGCCACTAAATGCATTCCCCCCCCCCTTTTACCATCAAGATGATGTCTGACTCACATGCCTTGCCCAACTTCTGTACAGTATTCCACTCATCCCCTGCTGAGCTGTCAAATCAAGGATAAAAATACACATACAACCTGTAAAGGTATGACTCCAGCATCACTGCTATAAATGACACGTCACCTCTGACATGAGGATGGTCTTGGGATGGCATGCATGAAGACTGCGTAGATTTTGTGAGCTTAACTTATGAGTTGTGTGAATCATTCACTCTACGGTGCCATCACATCAGACTAAACGTCTCTGCTAACGACTGCTAGTGACTGCATTCGCCCAGTTACTGTGCAGACAGAGTGCAGCTGTACTGTGTCTGCAGTGGCTGTGGACACTTTTGAACAAAACTCTGCACCACAAAAGCTGAACAAAATCTCTTCAGCAAGCTTTCGAGTGGCAAACAAAGCTAATCAGGCAATGGTACATTTGTGTCTGATTACATTTATTTTCAAAGAAGGGAATCCTCCTGCAGAACCAAAATTAATATCTGAATTGCTGAAATCTTTTGCCAGAACTAACTGAACTTGACTTTGTATGTATCTATTTGCACAATGTTAATTTATAAGTGATAAATACTGTGTGTGTGTGTGTGTGTGTGTGTGTGTGTGTGTATATATATATGTTTATACAGGTGATTTTATTTGATTGCAGTTCATATTTTTAGTGCATGTCTTAGAGTGGGTGTGTATATTTTTAGGATATGAATGTGTGTATTTTCAGTATTCCAGATTTGTGGATGTAGGATGAATAATGGGCTTGATTGAAACCAGTGCAACTGGCTTGACACAGAACACAGAGGTCAGAGGTTAATATGAGTCAGTATCCCTCTAGCATATACAGTATAGCACCACAGGACATTCCCACACGTCATGCCTGTATAAGGCATGAAGAAGACACAGCTCTGTGTTTTATTATGGAAACTACTCTCATTGTGATTCCTCAGTGTCATTTTGTAGCCTAGAGCAACAACATGTTTCTCATTCAGATCAAGGCTCTGTGCATTTACACTTCAGTCAGTTCTTACTGTTGAGGTGGGAAAAAATTGCAGGCTGAGGTTATTTTTCATCAACATCTGCAGAGGATAGTAATAGAGCAGGTAGATAGCCAATATTTGCTGGGAGTACTTTTTTTAAATTGTTTTTCAGACATTTCACAAGGTAATAAAGGAATGTTGTACACGTCAAAGAAAATAGGATTCAGTAGAGCTATATCCTAATTTAGTTTCAAGCTAATACATGTATTTTAAGCTGTGACCATAACTATGTTTGTATTTGAAGTTAGGAGCTTGGGTCACTCCCTTTCCTGAACCAAAGTGGTTCTGTCTGAATGTATTCTTTGAAAGGCTCAACTCAGTTTGTTCCTTTTTCTCTTCTCTTAAAGGTGGTTATATAAAGTATATGTGGCGTGAAGAATCAGTCAGTATAAACCGACTGTGTCCATCATGTATTGTGTCCGCTTTGTGCAAATGGTAAAAGAATAAATAACAATGTATGCGAAAGATGAGTTTAACTTGCAGTGGCTTTTGTACTGGTAAACATTCATGATGTTACAATAAAAAGGAAGGAAGCATGTGCAGATGAACTCTCTTGGCTTGATGGTGATGTCAGCTGCTTTGGCTATCTGGCTGGCCAGGCAGCTTTTCTGGCTAAATGCCATGTTGTCTTGTGAAAGAGGTGAGTATTGATTCTACCCTCAGGGTCAGGTGCTGTTTGGTATGGCACATTGTTCCTATTATGGCTAAGACACTGTGTTGTTTCACTTACACTACTCTGTTTCATTTCACCAAGATCCCCTCTTTTTCAGTAAATTGCATGACGCAGGCCTCGAATAGCTTCTGAAAGCAACTTCCCCAACATGTTTTTGGAAAAAAGGGGCTGTAACTTTCCAGAACATTGACATCTTTTTCAGTGGTCAGCAGGGTGGAGATAATGTCTCTTTTTTTTTTTTTTACACACTTTTCATGTTTATAATGTCTATAACACTAAGATCCAAGAGAAACTGCCTGATAATGTCCTCTTATTCACATTTTTAAACAGTATTGCATCTAACCCCTGTCATCGTTGGACTCGTGTCAAAACAACAGACATGCTGGGGATCTTAAACAATGTCTCTGAAGAATCTCCAAATGTTGAAAGTGACGAATGTTCTGAACCTTCACAGAACATTAAAAATGTTCCTAAAATGTTCAATTTTGATTATGAAAAGGTTGTAATTCAAAGTTTCCTGTATGAGTTTAATAGGATCTTCCATTTTGCTTATTTTATGGGCACAAAGAAGACATTTAATTAATTAAGAGAACAATAGAGAAGATTCTGGGAATCTACAATATAATGTCACTAAAGGTGCTGCAAATCTTATGGCAATGCGGTGTGGAGACATAGAGGGAATGTTTTATATTATTGGTCCCCTAAAGATTTCCAGACTCTCCTGAATTTCTTCTGAATGTCTGCCAAATAATAAAGAACTCTACATATTAACCATCTTTTATATTATATTAACAACTTTTATAACCTGGCACATATTGTGGTTACTCTTTGGCTCATGTGTAACACTGGATAACGCAAAGAAAAGCTCTCAGCAGTATACAGTGTTTCAAGAAACTAAGAAAAGTAGCCAGAGAAAAGTTGCACTTTGTATTACAAAAAGAGAGTAGTGTTCTTAACTGTGCAAGTCATTGTGTGTAATCTGACAGAGACATTAATGCCAAACAGTGACACAAGACCCAACACCTGCAAGCAAATTACATGAAGGGACTAACACTTTCAGTTAATTCCTGTGCTGCTCTGTGAGGTGATTTTGACAAACTGATCACTCAACCCTACATTGGCCCAAACATACAGTAAACTGTGTCATGTAGTAAACGAGTTACACCAGGTAACTTGCTTACTTGTCTGGTATGGGAATTTTCATAGGGTAGTGTAGGGAAGTCTTGTGAACTTGCCTTGTGAATTTGACTGCAACTGCTGCATTTTTTTGAACATTTGCAACTCATTATGCCTCTGACCACACATAATCCTAAATTTTTCTACAGGGAAGAGAGAGAGAGTTTTACACCTGTGAACAATGCCCAACATATAAGGTGTGTTTTTACCTGTAATGTAATGAAAAAAAATCTGCCACTGTTAGCCATATAGCAGTGGTGCTTATTTCATATTAAATATTGAAGTTAAATGGCACAGCTGGCCAAATACTGCTAAGTGGAAGCGGGATTTAATTCTGAAGATATTGCACATATAAATTTCATTTTTTTAAAAAGTTACAATGTTATTGTAAAGGCTGTGGTTATATGTTTAAGTTCTGAACTTGTTTAGTTGAAGTTCATAATTATTCTATAAATGTTACATTGACAGTAGTAAAAAATACGTATGCACTGAAAATAGTGAGTTTAAGTGATACACAATTTAACATATAATATTTTTCCTATACTTAATCATAGCACAAAAAAAAACTTCTTAAAGCTGTGAAAGTGTAAAATAAAACAAAGAAAATCTCAGTGTGAGACTTTTCCAAATAAATGGAAATGTATGAATCACAGTTTGAGTCATTAGGTCCAATGCAACTGAAACTGCTGAAAGTCAGGTCAGCTGTATCATAAGTTTTAATCTCAAGTGTGATGGAGGCCAGAGAGGGATGATAATGCAGATGATCTGTGAACTCAAAAATCAGGATCCTTTGCAAATAGTTTCATGTAAGTTCTCTTTTAGAAAGCAATGTTTGAATGGTGTTACTTTTCTTTCACTATACACAGTATTTCCTTCACCACTATAATTCTGGTAGTAGATACAAATGTTTTTAAAGGATTTTATATTAAGATGATCACACTATGAGACTGCTGAATAAGTGTGACCAATTTTAAATGAATGGTAATTACTTGTTATTAAATCAATCATTTCTTTGAGTAACAGTTTTAGAGGAATTGAGGACCCAACTGTACGGCACAAATAAATCCAAAAACCTTTATTCCAGGCAAAAGCAAACAATGCAGAAGGCAGAAGGTCTAACATGAGGAGTGCAACAAGGTAAGTGCAAAAAACAGATACAAACTAGAAACAAAAGCACACAAAGCTATAATGGAAGACTAGGAAAAACAAGACAGCGTTACAGCTGTGAAGAGCTACAAAGGAGGTACGTGCACTAGGCAGAGTAACTAGCTGACTGGAAACAAGTGGTGTAGAAAACTGGAAGGAAAAAGCAAACAATGACAGGGAGGAGAACTGAATTAAGTGATACTTGGTGAGTGATTACCAAATAAAACAAGAAATGGTTCAAATGGAAACCCCAAACCACAGTCTTTGCAAAGGACTTTTCTTGATTGCTTCATCAGCACTTTGTGATAAATGTAGTGCATTTAACCCTGACAAAACAGAAGAAAATAATGCAAAATCTTTGGTAGAGTTAGCATATTTCTTTAAAATTTCAGGGCATGTTTCTGTTTAAACAGATAATTTTATATTAAGATGCATAATATGGTTGCCTTCCTGCAAGAAGAGAACTCCGGAACTTATTTATACAACCTTTTCTTAGGTATAAGAAAATGGGTGAATACAACATCTTCTGGTCTCTATGCACAAGGAGTAAATATAGTGAGGGTGGGTCAATAGTTGTCGTGTTTGTCTTCTCTCCCTGAGGCCTGGGAACTGGGCTTCTGTCCTGATGTGGAGAAAAACAGATTATGTGTGATTGGACTATAAAGCACCCTCAGCCCACTGACGGACATCTCGTGCTATCAACGCTTCCCAGGATCGTCAGTGTGTCACAGCTGCAGAGGAAACAGGGCACAGAAGGTGTGCATTTGTGAATGAATATTTCATATTTACATATCTTACCAAGCAGCCATGTGTGAGAATAGGCCGTGCAAATTAGTGAGTAAACTGTGACGGGCTTTTGGCCTTACGAAACAAGGAATTAAGGAATATCAGATATGGTAAAATTGGTGTACAGTTTATAACTCCATACTGGATAATAGCAATACTGTCTTCTTGATGGCTAAATGGATAACAACAATGATTCATGAATCTATAGTGAATGTGCATGTCTAAATACAGGAATGCCTAATGTTAGTTCAGAGCAGCACAGTCACTAATAATTCTGAATTGTAAAAGGTACGATTTTGCCCTGAGCACAACAAAAATGTCAGATATCAGACTGTTAAAATGGAGATGAAGATTGCTCATATGAAATGCGACACTCAATGGACACTTTATTAGGAACACCTTGCTAGTACCCTTTTTTGCCTTCAGAACTGAATCTTCATGGCATAGTTTCAAAAAGATGCACAGCTGCACATCTGTGATGTGACTCTCCTGTTCCACCACATCCCAAAGGTGCTCTATTGGATTGAGAACTGGTGGCTGTGAAGGCCATTTGAGTACAGTGAACCCTTTGTCATGTTCAAGAAACGAGTTTGAAATTATTTCAGCTCTGTGACATGGCACATTATCCTGCTGTAAGCAGCTATCAGCCATCAACGCTGTGGTCATAAAGGGATGGACATGGACAGCAACAATACTCAGGTAGGCTGTGATGTTTAAACAATGCTCAGTTGGTACTACAGGGCTGAAAGTGTTCCAAAAAAATATCCCCCACACCATCACACTACCACCATCAGCCTAAACCATTGATACAAGGCAGGATGGATCAATTTTTTACATGTTGTTCACACTAAATTCTGACCCTACCATCCAAAAGCTGCAGAATAAACTGAGACTCATCAGACCAGGCAAAGTTTTCTCCAATATTCTATTGTCCAAATTTGGTGAGACCGTGCTAATTTTAGCCTCAGTTTCCCATTCTTAGGTTACAGGAGTGGCATCTGGTGTGGTCTTCTGCTGCTGTAACCCATCTGCATCAAGTGGTTATTTGACTTCTTGTTGCCTTCCTATCAGCTTGAAGCACTCTGGACATTCTCCTCTGACCTCTGACGTCGACAAGGCATTTTTGTCCAGGGAACTGCCGCTCATGGGATATTTTCTCTTTTTCTGACCATTCTCTGTAAACTGTAGTGATGGTTGTGTGGGAAAGTTCCAGTAGATCAGCAGTTTCTGAAATACTCAGAAGCTGGCACCAATAAGCATGTCACATTCAAAGCCACTTAAATCACCTTTCTTCTCCATTTTGAGGCTCAGTTTGAAGTTCAGCAGGTCGTCTTGACCATGTCTAAATGCACTGAGTTGCTGCCATGTGATTGGCTGATTAGATATTTGCATTAACAACCAGTTGAACAGATGTACCTAACAAAGTGGCTGGTGAGTGTATATCCTTCTCTCTGATGTTTTCTCTCTCAGCATGTTCTTGCGTGTCTTTTGTGCAAGAAGAAAGAAGTGAAGATTTTCAATGAAAAATCACAGAATATTTCTTTAGCTTTGTGTTTTGAATCAATTACAGGAACCTACTAAATACAGTTGAGACTTATCTAGGCTTTTCTATCTAAGTAACTATTGATCACTGCAAACTCTCTTACAAAGCAGATCCTATTTATCACACCACTGCAGCCACACTGAGGGAGCAAGCACAGGCACTTCAGTGTCACAACAGCACTGCAGACAAAAATAAGAAATAATATGAAAAACTTTGCTTTGATTCACAGCCACATAATTTGAATATGCATAGGTGACAAAAGTACAAGTTGTTAAGTCACATTATAGATGCTATGTCTCAGAAGAAGTTGAGCCCAAAAAATGAACTACAACAGACTTTGTACTTAATGGATGGTCATCATTAAAAGCATGTGCCTTTTATAGTTGACTCAATGAGAGCCTAATGTTAGAACATATGTGTAAAGAAAAGAACCTGAAGAATAATGCTCTCACCCCAAAATGCATCAGATTTTCTTTTTTTTTCTCCTCATAAAGCAACAGGTTTGAAAAATAAAGTCCAAGATCACAATACTGTTCACAAACAGAAGGAACATCATTTACTCACTGACTTCAGCCTTTTCCTTACCCACATCAACAGCGGGAATGAGTTCATAAAAAGATAATATTCTGTAACTACATTCTGCAAATGTTTGTCACATGATTTATATCATGTGACATATATGACATTTATATCATGTCATATATTTATATGAACGAGTGGCACATGGCTGAGCTGATCCATGCAAAAACATTTTCCTCATGTTTCAAGGCTGGCAGGCTGCTCAGCCAAATTGGCATCATTTACTCAGTTTCACAGGACGTGGGAGTGGGGAGAGAGACCGGATTCATTGGTTTGATTAATGCATGAGCATCATCACTCAGGTTGTTAGTGCTCATTAGCTGTGTTTGAGAGGTTGCGTTATCGTCTCTCTCAAGCAGAGCAGCATCCCATGGGTACACATGGTCTGGGAAGCAACCCGTTCATGTAATATGAAGATGACTCTCTCAGCTTACACATACACTCTGACACCTCACACATGGCCTCATCTCGGAGATATCCCTCACCAGCGCCTGATGATCTGTCAACACCCCTACAACCCCCTTAAATTAAATAAATGTGCAATCAGATTGTAGCCACCAAACACACACTAGGCTCAATAAATCGAGTATCTGAGGCAGTGTGGTGGTTTACAGCAGAAGCTCTGAAGCAGAGTGACATGGCTTTGGGTAAATTCACTGATCTGGGTGGAAGTCTAATAACTATGAGCTTCTTTCAAATTGAAGAAGGAATAATTCTGCTAGAAGATATGATGTTAAATTAATCACAGGCATGCATATTTCCAAAGTACCAAACGAGCCCCTCAAAGCTTCAATCAATCAGCTGCACAACAGTACAGATCACAAAAAGTTCATTCTTAATTCAACATGTCAGGTCAGCTTAATAGTGTGAGACACTTCAACTTTCAACTCCTCTAGTTTTTTTATAATTTCCAGAGGAGATTAGAATAGAAAAAGACTCCTGGACTACTTATAGTAATTTTCTCAAATCAGGATGTAACAGCTAAATTAATAGCCTCAAAAAAGCCTACATTGGCAGAGAAACAGTTTTATGAGTTATAAATGGTTCCTTCAATTACTTTCATCCTGCCTTTATAAAAGACACTGATTCACTATTCTATTTCTAGTTTGAAATCCACATCAAATTGACCTTTTTTCTAACCTGCGAGTGATAAATAACTTGATAACTTTGGATAACAGCTTGTGACTATCACGCATGCAGCTCTTCCAGCAGAGGGAATGTAAGTTACTGTTTTTTCAGCCACTTTGATTGATTAAAACTGATGTACTACATACTGAGGGGAAATAAACTGAGATACTGTAGCTGCAGAACCAGAGGGTTAATTTGTATTAGCCCAAGAAGCTTTGGGTAAAACATCTCTTTTTGGCAGGGACCGACCTGTATCGCAGAGTGGAAACAATGGTATTAGACAAACACCCTAAGCCCTTTTTCTGACCATTGTAAAGACAATGTGGAAGACGTGTTCAGACAGCTGGAAAACCCTGAATTGCCCAAGAATAGAATGTGTTGTTTGAACATGCTTCTCAAAAGTTTGTCCACAATTCGAACTGACAACTGGAAGGGCACCATCACCAGTGCCCTATCTTGCAATGTTGGTATGAAAAAAAAAAAAACTTCCTGAAACTATTCATGATTTGGATCAGTACCAAAATTCAGTGGATTCATCCATGCTTTGTCCATGCTCCTTTTCTCCAGTAAGTTTCATTAAAAAAAAATGAGCCTGGTAATTTTTACATAATCCTGCTGACAATGAAAACATAACCTACTCGCTGGAAGTAATAAAGCTTCATGAAGCTGCAAGGGAACACTGACTATGGTACATAGTCACTTTACATAGCTCTGCTCCAAATGAATTTGTTCTAGTTTCTTAGTCATTCCACTTCACATCCACTGTGTTTTATCTGAGTCAAAGCAGAAGCTCAGTCAGCAATGAGGAGATGGATTTGTCCATTCTGAGTCTCAGTGGAGGCTGCAAGGTGAGGTCAGGAAGTAACTTTGCATGAGGATTAGAAAAGGAGAATGTTTTCCAGTGTGGTGATTTCACCCTACACCTAAATCAAATGATTTTTTTTTCAAGCAACAAGCCATGGGGCTTAATTTTTATTATTTTTTTCTTTTTCTCTCTTCTTTTTGTTTTTTTAGGTACTCGTGCTACTTTTGTGTGCTTCGTTTGGGTAAAGCACTCAATAAAACAGTAGTAAAGAAAAACAAACATGGCCCAGTCTTTCATCACATTTCAATAACGAGGATTTCAGGGCAGTTAGTACTGCATGCTTAAATTTGAATTACAAAACTTTGCTGCAAGGACGTTGGTAATTATGGTGTGTGGCAAACCTTCTAAAGAGTTTGGGAAACCACACTAATGCTGTTGTATTTCATGCTTTTACTGGGGGATGACAGCAATCATTATAGACTGGGCAACTGAAAAGAGTTTCCTAGAGAGGCATGTACTGCTTCACCTCAGGGAAAGCCAGTACAACTGCTGTACTTCATAGACAGTTCATTGTTTTCAGAAATGGTGTTCATCCCCTCCCTTTAGGCTCTAATTAAAGCTTTACTTTTACAATTATCACACTCTCTTAGGCCACATCCCCCCTAACCAAGCAGCTCTTAATACAATGACACTCAGCTGAGCTCCTGTAATATAGCATGCAATTATGTTTGCGTGATGGTGATGACCAAGTAGCATCGCCCTGACTCAAATGGATTTTCCTGACTTCTGAAATCAATAAGTTTTGCGACCAGAAGCGGCCAGCTTGACATCAGTGTGACCTTGTTAATGGGGCTCTGGAATGTGTGCTTCTTATTCCACCTGTCGCCTGAAGGACCCACCGTAACGTCCTGTTCAAGGTTTCGTGACCACTTTGATGGCTGTGCTAGGAAGTTAGCAAGGACATGTCATTTCAGTCTGGCCTTGTTGTACTTTGCGAGAGTGTTGAGTGAGACTCTACATTAGCAGCACGCTCCTCTGCTACCTGCTGTAGCTCCACATTGAAGAAACAGGTCCAGTGAACTGAAGCTGCCAAGAGATTAAAGCTGTTTTCCCAGCTCTCTGCACATTCTTTTACTCAGCAGCCTGGTGAGTGAATACTGATGCACAATGTAACTCTGTACCCCCTGAGGCAGGAGATGTAAACAAACATATAAACAAATTGATGATCACCCGTTGGAGTCGAACTGTCTGCTCATTCACAAATCAGTTGGTTTCAAGTAAAACGGAAAAGTGCCTGCATTGAATTCATGTCTGAATTAATTCTCACCGCTTGTGCCAGGTCCCATGAGTGCACTAAATCCCCAACGCCAGTGGCTCCACCAGCCGAGAGGAATTCTGCAGAGTGATAACCTGACTGTTACACTCTATAGAGAGGTCATTCACTTTGTTTCATTAGCCAAATTTATGCTCAGCTCTTCTCACAGATAAGTTGATGCACAAACGGTAAGGGAAGGACTAAACCAGAAGGAGTGCAGAATTAAACAAACAGCAAACAATTTCAGGGTAAAAAAAACACACCACAACACTCCAAAAGTCAAAACTGTCTCAACTTCTCATTAGGTTGACTGAAATATCTTTGGCATCTCATGCTGTAGCTTTCTTTCAGAGAATGAATGTGTTTATTTAGCATTTATACGTTGTATTACTTTC
>VUQS01045505.1:44845-56135 GCA_015108495.1 Heterochromis multidens
TGATTTAAAAATTTTTTTTTATTTATTTTTTTACCTTTTTTTAAAAAAATAATTATTTTTTTTTTTTTTTTTTCTTTTTTACTTTCTTAAAAAAAAAAAAAAAAATGATATTCTTCTTGTTCAAATCCCACAAAGAGAGCCATGAGGTCTTCTTCTATGAAAATGGAAAAACAATTTATCTCTAAGCTATTCATTATCTCTGTAAAGCCCATGAAGTAAAAGACCCCCTGATTATTAAACAAGCCCTTTCCCCCTCACCACGAAACCACATCCCCTGACCACAGACTCCTGTCTCGGTGTACAGCCTCTCTCTGGTTGGCATCTGCTGTCTGCCTGCAAGCCCTCGTAATCTGAGCAAGAAAGATTAGGCTACTCACCTGAAACATTCACTGATTTATCCCACATCCCACCTGCAGATGCAGCTGGATACATGGGCACTTCACTCGCTAGTCTATCAACCCTTCCTGCTTGGTGTCATCCACCAGTATGAGCACTCCTGTGCCAAGGATTGCTCCTCTGCAGTGATCTACAATACGCCATTACTGTGGTAATAACATGCCTGCCATCTGCCCTGGTGAAAAAACTGTGATATCTAGCCTATACAGCTTAGTACCTTAATATCTGAGGCCCTTGTCTTTTCAGCCTTATCTAAGCATGTAAAAAGTCATATAGCTCCCAAGCTCATCATGTACCAGACACCAAAATTTGAATGCTTTAGAAAAGATGAAATAGTGTCTGGTCATTTTTTTTGGTAGCTTATGATTAAAAGCATACAACATATTTATTATCATCTCAGATGCTCCAGGGTGCAATTTTTTTTACCTAATTTATGTGCTTTTGTCATGCTGTACCTCACTGGCTGACCTTCAGTGCTGCTGAAGGTCAGGAAGCCACTTTGTAGCAAATCATTATGTCTGCTCTCTTAGCTTCAGTAACAGTCAAAAAACTGTCTAGTTTTTCATCTTTGTTTATACCCAGAGTGATCTGTTATGTGCATGTGTGTGATTTAGGAATACTTCATTCAGAAAACAACATTATTATCACCCACCAAGTTATTCATTATCATGCTCACGTCTCTGTATCTCAAAGCCTTTTTTTCATGGTTGCCTGAAATGACATGTCTTTGTAACTCCTAAGACAGCTACACTGATCACTCTATTGTAGTTGAGGGAATTTAGACTAGTTTTAACCTTCAGGGGCACCTCAGTGTTTATTTTTATTTGGGAACTGAAGGCTGGACCCGGGATTAAGTCAGACTTAATAGGCGGATTTTTTAAACCACACAACCTTGAGAAAGATGGATAGACTAGAAGCAGGCTAGACATGACTACATGAGTCACTGCAGTGGTTTTAGGTCTTCATATTTGGGGAGGATTTACTGTTGTGGCCAATTCTAGAGAAACTTGGAGGACTAGTTGTGTATATCCTTTCACTTCTGTGTGTGCTTTTTTCTCTTAGATCTAATGAATTTTGCTATTGCAGCCACATTTGTAAACAGAAGTAAGAATCTACAGCAGTGCTGACAGAAGTATTACCCTCTGTTTAAGGCCAGAGGCTCTTTGAGCTGAAGGCTTACAGCAGCATGCTAAGAACGATGGCGATGGCAACGTGGCAAATTGCTGCTGATTAGCACTAAACACAAAAAGAAAGTCTAGCTTAGAATAATGAATCCCACATTTTTCTAGGCGATACACTGTAAAGCAAAATATGTGACAAATGTTGACCTGATGGTGGTACTTGGTTATTAGAATCCATTAATAGATGGACGTGTCTGGGTGTAGTCTACTAAATGTCAGAATCCAGCAGTTAGAACTAGCAATGCAAACGTCATGATGGCTCTATAAAGAGTGAGGAGATCAACATATTCAACAAATCATTAGGATTTTTGCTGTCAGGGTACAAGACACACACAGTGATGCTTTTATGTCTCTGTAAGTAGAATAATGAATGATTCAAGGGTACTTAGAGAAAGCTAAAAATTGCTTTGTATCACCAGGAGAGCCTTTAATGGTAAGAGCCCTGATTCAAGATCGATTAAAAGTAACCACACTTATGAGGTTCAATCAGCGAACCTCCAGTAACACATCTCCTACTGCATATTCAAAGCACCACTTCTCTTGTTAATGACCTGCATCAAGCATTCCCCCCTTCACCCTTTTCTTCATCTCTATGTGTGTCAAAGCAAGATAAACAATGCAAACAGGATCCTGGAGTGAAGCAAAATCAGCTCCCTTACAGCCAAACAGCCAAAACATGTCTGACCAGGGGAGAAAAAGCTGGATAGTGTCTGCTGAAGGGAAGTAGCGGTTTTCACC
Source organism: Heterochromis multidens (assembly GCA_015108495.1). Lineage (NCBI taxonomy): Eukaryota > Metazoa > Chordata > Actinopteri > Cichliformes > Cichlidae > Heterochromis > Heterochromis multidens. Next base: position 47,161 of record VUQS01045505.1, read on the forward strand.
CTGTGAGTAAAAGGGACATCACGTCTCCACTTACATAAGGACCTGGTTTATTACAGCATCCACTCTTACCACACATCAATTTATTTACTTGGCACGGCTCTCACAGAGCCCGTGGATTTACGAAGAAGATGTGACGGTTTTAGGAGGAGTTCATCTGTCGTCAACATGCAATGGGCAGGCGCCTTGGCAATGAAAAAGCAAGGCACACTACATCTCTACTGACAGTTTCTCATTTGTTACTTCACACCATACCATTATACTTCAATACATCAGCAAACACAACATTTACTGAAACATGAAGCACAACAGCAAGCCTTGGGTTTTTCAAGAACATTTTAGAACAGACATCATGTCTCCTCATTTCAACAATGCATCACATTTTTCTTGATGGACTCACCAATAAACCAAATGCCAGGAGAATGCACTTACATACAGAGCTGTTTCTTTCTTTTTTTTTTGTTTTTTGCTGTGCTCAGACTAATTGTGCGCACAGTGGGCCCTTTGAAAGCCAACTGCACCTGATGGCCAACATGCACTCTAATGGGACACAGGACTATCATCATTTGTAACAATTGTCCTTCTGTCCTCCAAACAAAAGGCTGTTCTGTGTTTAATTTCCAATAAATGGTCAGTTGGCTTAGTTGGTTAGAGTGCAACGCCACAAAGGTTGAGATCATGGGTTTGATAAGTGTTTGGGCTGATAATTGTTTTTCCTACATCCTGCATACAATACATCCTCGACATCAGTTAGAGCACTTTTTTGTCCTCAGATCCTGTCTCACTTGTCCCTCTTCTCACATCATCAGGCGCACTGTTATGTTCAAGGACTTCATGGCCCCGGATATTCGGAGAGAGCAGTGAGGGCGATGGTTTCATTGTGATGCGTATTTTGTAAATTGCTTGTTTGTTTGTTTTTATGTTAACAAAGCAGCTCATAAGTTCCATAAATGACAAAAACTTTGTGTGTGCAAAAAGTCCCATTTGATTTGTATAAGGGGACTGTAATTATATTAAAATTAAAAACTCCATGTTTGGGAACAAAGTTATTTGTTGCTAGTGTCTTTGTCACTGCTGGTAGCATGAGGCGGTACCTGCAGCCCATTCGTCTTGCAGTTAGTCCAGCTCCTCCAGGATGACACATCCATGTGTACCAGTTGAGCTGCACTGTGCTGGACGATCGAGCAGAAGTCCCACTGAAGGATGTTGGGACCTCATGCCACCCTCATGGAATATGTTTCTGTCAGTTTGGTCAGAAAAATACACGAGTAGCCTGCTGGAAGTCACTTTGTAGGGCTCTGGCAATGTTCCTACTGTTTCCCCTCACACAAAGGAACAGATACCAGTCCTGCTGCTGGGTAGATGCTCTTTTATGGGTCTCACCAGCCTTAGTACCTCCTCCATACTCTTGAGACTGGGACACCCAGCAAAGCATGCAATGGCACGTCTGGATGTGCCATTCTGGACTACCTGTGCAACCTCAATGGGCTGTAGGTACAGTCTCATCCTACCAGCAGTGACAAGAACACTGGCATAAAGAAAGCTAGAAAGAAAAAAAAAACAGTCTAGTGGGTTAAGGAGCAAGCAGTGGTCTGTGACCACTATTTTCTCTTTCACTTCCCTTAATCCCTTAATTTTTTGAGCAGTTTGTCTGTCTGTGTTCATGGTCACAAATTCTTGCAATTTTTCGTGACAGTGAGCATGACGTTGTCAGAAAAGCACTTGTTGCCATTTTTTGTGCAGCATATCTTGTCAAGGCAAAGTGGGGACGTGTCACCATGGCAAACAAGAAAACAGAGTTTTAAAAGAGGTGGCAACTGTTGTATTATAACCAAAATCCTGAGCTTTTTCTTAACCTAACTGAATACCTTTAATGCCTAAACCTAACCAAGTAACTTTTAAAAATTATTATTTTTTATTTATTAACATTAAAATATTATAAATAAAGTGTAAAAATCTGTGACCTGAACTAGTGCCTGGATGTGCTTGGTGTCAGTGAAAAAATTATTCGCTCCACCACCAACCCTTCCAACTTTATTGCCACTTTAAAAGTGAAAAGATGAAGATTCAAGAAGAAGAAAAAGGGGAAAACTTGAGTCCAGAAACACAAGTCAATAGACTACGTGACTATTTTGCAAAACTACCATCAGAGTGCATTGTTTGTGTTGATGTATATGATGAAACCATGAACTGAATACTATGTTCAGTGAACAAAATATGATCACATTTAAATTTGATGAATTTCATAGTGCATGGTGGCAAATTTAGATGTAAAATTTTTCTAGGCAGCTGGTATAGTCTTTAGTTTTCTCACCAGCAGCTCAAGAGAGTAATAACTGTCTCTTTTGCTGCAAAATGTACACGAGGTATTTGCTTTGTCTGTTTGAGGTTCAGCATTCAGCAATTTTATAACATTAGGTTTCTCAGAGCCTTTTCCCCTACTGAGCAGTCTACCGCTTTGTTACAGGCCAGAAAACCCTGAGATGGCTACATGTAAAAAGACTCAGAGCTCAGCAAAAATGAGGAGAACTGCAAACATGGCTGGTCCTTTTCAGGGTGTGTCACTAAGAGCCAGCCTTTCACATTAAAGTCATTTATTTAGAGGCACTTTATATATTCATATTTCCCCTCACGTTCTTACAACAGGTGAGAGCATGTCAGGCTACATTTTCACTATTTTCTCACTCAGTCACATTTTATTAGGGCATGTTCATCTATTGGACTAAAAATATACCAGCTGCTCATCCTGCTTGTAAAAACAAAGCACTTCATCTCACTTAAGAATTCAGTGCACTAATTCATTTTCCTCCATCATATCTAACAAATAATGTGCAAGTCTAATCACATTTAAATTGCATACAGATAAATCTCAGAAGGCTGCACAATTGCTTACTAGAATAGTAGAATTTGATTAACGCCTCACTGACTAAAGAGATCACCACTGTGGCTGGGCTGGGTTGTCTAAAGGGCCATGGGAACCAGACTACTGTAATGGAATTGCTCACAGTCAGTGCAGTCCGACCATTTGATTCCAGACAAAATTAACCCATTATTTATGCCTCTCTCTCTTGGCTATCTCCATGTACCTCCATCCATGTCTGGACGGCATTAATGTTCTAGCCTGAGGTTAAACGTTTCCAAGCTGCACTGTTTTGTAGTGATGGATCCACCGAGGAATTTTGGGGACAATACTTGACTCTTTTCTTTTGCTCTATACAGTTTTGCGCACATGCAGCATGTACAGTACGTCACTTTAAATATCAGCTAGATAAGGAGAATTAAACCTAGCTCCTTCCCAGAAAGAATTAAAACACAACTGAAGGACCTTCACATTATAAATGCACAGTTCCTTGGAAATGTCATTTAAAGCACACCCTCACAAGAAAAAAATGCAGCAAAAGAAAAAGGAGGAATAGCTAACAGCAATTACTGCACATTTTGTCCTTATTTATGCTAACAACATGAAGTGCTATATGAAGGATATTATTAGGATAAAGTACTGTGCCTGCATAGAGTACTTGCTGTTGAGTTTAGGATAATGTTGACTGCTCTGTACTGGGTTTGGGGAACTTCACACAGCACCCACAGACATCCTTAGCTGAGATTCTGTGTTAGCTACATGTGCCAAACACATCATGCAGTTTTCATCTTAAAAGCCTCACGATTTTTAATGCTTAAAGTGAAATCATATCATTTGAAAATGTGAACAAGTTAGCTGTAAACAGCAAAATACTGTTATGTAATAAATTAATCCAAAACAGACCAAGGTCACGCACATGTAGTAATTTAGGCAAACAACTCCAGGCTGAGTCTACTGACAAGAAAGTCCAACAGAAACCAAGAAGAAAGGAAAAACTAAACAATAAACACTAGGATACCCTGAGAAAATGGCACGAAAAGTTGATAGCTAGGTTGAACAAAAACAACATGGCGAAGAAACAAAGGGGAACATGGGAGCATACCAGGGTACTGATTAGCTGATTCAGAACAGGTGTGGCAGATAAAACACAGGTGATCATAATGAGGGTGAGGCAGGCGTTACAAAAGGAGGGAAAACTAACAAAGACAGGAAATAAAACTGATAGGAGTGCAATAAAACAGGAGATAACCAATCCCAAATCCAAAAACATCACGTCGGGTTCCCAAGCACCATTCATCTCTAATAATGGAATGGACTGGCATTTATAAAGCGCCTTTCTAGTGTCACTGACCACTCAAGCCATGTTTAACCACGCATTGCTTTATTCTAAAACACTTACTGATTATATTTTTATAAATGTTTATGTCTTTTGCCTTTAAGTAATATTAATGATCATCTTTCTGTTTTTCTGATTTTACATAATTCAGAAGATAAGCTTCCATCTGGTGTAAGTGAACCATCCTACTTGGGATGTGGTGCATGTTAATGATCATAATTAGGCATACAATATATATTTAAATATATAAGTAGTTCTTTACACATTTGCCTAACAAGCAAGTTCATGCCTGGGACATACATAGCACCTGAAAACTCCATTAATTTGTTCTATTTGGATATATTTTTGTTTTTGTGGCACAACTTGTCATGTTTGCTCAATCCAGCAAGAAAGTTAAAAGAAAATAGCATTTTCTTAATATTTGTGACTGAGAATGTTGTGTTAAAAAGTATTCTACATGCTTTATTTTGCAAAATTGTGAAATTCAACTATATACCATTCAGAAATTGTCACTAGTTGTCTTTTGAAATGTGAAGTTTTTTTTATCACTGTGTGCTCAAACATGGGACTTTGCAGGAGGGCTGGACATTTTTCATATTTTAACTAGACAATAAATATGATTTAAAAAGGGCAAACACAATTGTTTGATAATAAATGGCTTCACCCAACCACTAACCATGAGTGAAAGAAAAGTTTTTGTATTATCATTCATATTCTCTGAAAACTGGCCAAACAATCATAAATTCTGCCAGGGTATGAGCACTTATGAGCACAACTATATTTATATATATATATGTGCCAGTGAACATCTAAATGATTCAAAGAAGGCTTTGGAGAAAGTGCTGTGGACAGATGAAGCCAAAATTGAGGTCTTTGGCATCAACTTGTCCAGCCATGTTTGGAGGAAGAGAAATGCTGAACATGACCCAAAGAACATCATCCCCACAGTCAAGCATGGAGGTGGAAACATTATGCTTTGGGGCTGTTTTTCTGTTAAGGGTACATTACGACTTCACCGCATTGAGGGGCTAATGGATGGGGTCATGTACCGTAAAACCAGAACACTGAAGATGGGTCGTAAATGGATCTTCTAGCATGACGATGACTCAAAACATACCGGCAAGACAACAAAGAAATGGCTAAAGAGGAAGCACAGTAAGGTTTAACCAGTCTCCAGACCTGTGAAAATCTGTAGAGGGTAAAACATTTTATATGACACCCCAGGATGAAAACACATTGCAGTTCATGTCTAAGTAACTGTAAGATTTTGTTTAGTTTGTCTTGGCATTGTCATGGCTAGTTGTTGTAGCTTCTTACTAGAAATTACAGTTTTTATGGTATTCAGAGCAGACATGTATTTAATAAAAATAAACTCACTTCTAAACAATGATTTTACAGGTTTCTACAAACTTGATGTGTTTCAAATACTCCACATATAAGCTACAGCACTGAGCGGCTATGAACACTGAACACTGAGATGTTGTATCATAGGGAGTAATACTGATGAAGCACATTCAGAGAGTTAGAGTTCTGCTGTGTTAAAGTCTGACAGATTAATGGTAATTATCCACTCTTCAAAATGGCCTTAGGGAGTCTTGATGTTGAATATGCTCAATGATCCCAAATCTGCCATTAAGACAGTCTATTGCCATTAAGAGTCAGTGGGTGTCATTTATGCTCACAGTTATTAATGGTTAACCACTGCAGTTTTCATTTTCTGAATAATAGTTATTGCATTTTAATATTGCAGGAAATACTAAAGTATTAGGAACCTTAATTGCAATAAAAGAAAATTATTTGATTGTGAGCAAATGAGCACTTAGAAACGATGAAGAGCTGCATGTGTGTGTTTATTTGTGTCTGTGTTTGTGGGGACCTGGAGTCAGGGAGGGTTGCAACAGGATAGTCTCAGAATCATCACCATTATTTTCATCATTATCATCATCATCATCATCATTTATCTTTTCCCTCAAAAATGAACTGATCCTCTTTGGAACGGATGATCAGTTTCTTTAAATATGTCCCTTTTTCCTCCTGCTCGCGTTGCGTAATATGTATGACTTTCTGTTTTAATGAGTTATTAGAAATTTCAAAATATATCTATCAAGATCAGCACACAGATGGTGAAGTATCCCTTTTCAACATGAAGTACATTTTAATATCTTTTAAATAGTTTATGTCCTCAATTTTTGTTTTAATGATGCTTAAATGTTAGAAAATCCTGCTGTGTGTTAGCAGCATATGGTTTCTGATTTTCAGAGAGGTTAAAGGGGACCTATCACATTTATTTCCACCTCACATAAAGTAGCTTTGCATGGTTCACGGTTTGAAATAATCCCTATTTATCTTACACTAGGCTTCGTGCAGCCCTTCAGTTCATCCATTGTCTGAAACAAGCTGATTTATTTCCTTTCAAGCCAACTTTCTTCAGAGTGGCTGCCTCTCACAAACAGGAGGTCCTAAAAACAGGTGGGTGATCCCCCTCTCTGTGACATCAAACAGATCCTAGAGTAGAAAGAAAAGAAAAAAGAAAAACTCTGAAACTTTGCATTTAGAGCCATCTGCAGCCTCAGCTTTTGGCTCACAGGGATTACTTACACGTATGCTGTCCTCATTATTTTAAACCCTGGCCAAGTGTTACATATACATTGTAACATTATATGTACATGGTGAAAAAAAAGGAAAAGCATGATAGGTTTCCTTTTACAATAATTCCCCAAACACTCTTTTTACTTCTCTGCAGTTGTGTCTCAACTTCAGTCCTCCCTATGGCTTTTTTCAGTCACAGCAGGGCTCAGAATGCCTTCTTCCTTCTGTTCTGCTACAATGCTCACAGTGCTTTTTATTTATTTCTTTTTTTTCCTAACTCCCCAACTGCACTTTGTGTCTTCCCTGATCAGCAAAATAACTCAAGCAAAGACTCAAAGATTGTGCAGCTAGTTTGGTATATAAAGTTTCATCTTTCAAAGTGACAGACAATTTCAGAGTAGAACAAGTTTAGTTTATTTTGATTTGCATGGGTAAGAAAGCACAAAACATATGTTACCGTGTTAAAGAATTTTTGTTCTGAAATATAAAAAAGGGTTATGCATACAACCCAAAATAAAATAAAAAAAACTCCAATTTGAACTCAATCAAAGGTCTTAGGAGTAATTTTCTACTATAAAGGAAAACATTTATCGTAAATGGTAGAAAATATCATGCATTTTCATTAATATTTATGGAAAGTTGGATGTTTTTTTAATTTTTTAGTTATGTTGTTTTAATAAGATCAAGGCTGTGGCTGTGTAAGAGTCACACTCTGTCTACTATCACTGTCCGAGCTTCTGCATCTTTTCTTGCTTGCCCTTTCTGCTTGACAGTTTCAGTTACCAGGAGTCCTCTTCTTGACAAAACATCCATTTCCTTGAACTTCCTTGTGGTTTCTATATTTCTATATTTCACCTAAAGCTGACGTCAAAATAGTTCACAGCTGTGACAGTTCAACTCTCCGGCTTGGACCCTGTGAGGCATGTGGGAGTATTGTGGTGATGGGAACTAGACACCAGGAGAGAAAGAAGGCAGGGAGTTATCTTTGGAAGGCAGGTAGCAGTAATTCAGTCCTGGCAAAAGGAAATGGTGCAGTTCACACCTAACTGCAGATTGAGTGGTATCAGGTGAGCTGTCCAAGAAGTGTGGAGTGGAAACAGGAGTACAGGATAATGTCCGGCAGCTGATCAAACATGTCCAACAAGCGGAGAAAAGGGTGGGGTGCAATCAATTTCTGTCATGTTCAGGTGTGACTCTGCCAATCTCGTGCTTCAATATTTGTCGTCAACTCACCATCTGGGCCCCTCAGACCGCAATAACATAAATAACAACTGTGCTTTGCTATGTGTGTGTGTGTAGTCTAGAAGCTGGAACTATCTAGTAAAGTTTATTTGTAGAGCAGAGTCTTACTATAGGAAGTGGTTTCAAAGTGTGACAGATTTTACTTATAGACATTATACACACCATACATGCAAACAGTCCTAATTAAAGACTTAACATAAGTAGAGAAACACCACCATCTTCAAACTTCATTTTGATACCATCTATACATTTTACACATTAAAATGTTGTAAGCACGAGACTGTGACTTCATCGCGTTGACAAAGCCTGTCAAATGACAGGAAAATCTCATGCCAAAATACTACAAAGCATTTTTGCCATACTTCTTGCTGTACAACTAACTCTGGCTTTAACTTTAGATCCAAGTTTTAATCCTTGAACAGACCTTTTACAGGGTTTAAAAATGAGAGAACAAGCAAAAAGGTCTTTTCTTTTACAAAACAATACCAGCTATACCAGATCAGCAGCCTTCACTAACAAGATGTCACGAATAACCAGGAAGTGTGTGGTGGAGAGTGTGGAGGACCCCAGAATGCAGGACTCGCAAACAGAACTTCAACTAAAAACCACAGCTTTATTTTGCTGGGAAAAAAGGGCGAAGAAATCAAAACAAAAACAATACACGGAGTTAACAGGAAACAAATTAGAGCAGTCTGACTACTGACTGAAAACAAAAACAAGGAGCACCCAGAACAGTCTGACTACAGACTGACAAACAATAACTGGGGCAAAACAAAACTAGAGCATGACAAGACAAGAGCACACACAGTGAGGAAGGACGCAACGAGGAGCACAGGCAAACTGAGACCTTAAATACAAGACAGGGTAACAAGAGGATAGGAAACTGGTGGGAACAAAGCAGGGAGGACACACCTGGGAAACACACCTGAATCCAATCACACAAGGAGAGAG
>VUQS01045509.1:0-14702 GCA_015108495.1 Heterochromis multidens
AACATGCAAACTCCACACAGAAAGGCCCCGGCCAGATGGTGGAGTCGAACCCAGGACCTTCTTGCTGTGAGGCAACAGTGCTAACCACCAAGCCTCCGTGCTGCCCATTGTGCAAATCAATAAATTTAATTCAAAGTAACTAAAGAGACGTTCACGATGATCATTTGGACAGTTACATTCAGCATCTTGGGCAGCACTGTGCATCAAATAAGCAAGATAAAAAAACTGGCAGTGTGCTAACTACTTTGAACTGTGTCCACAGGTACACTGAAAACACAATAGTGGAGGAACGGTTGAACTGTACTTAAGAAGATAGATCCTTTATTAATTCTTTGCAGGAAATTACATTGCCATGGCAGCTTCAACAGACATAACACCACAACTCCCAAGCAGCAAAACATTAATATTAATTCCTAATAATATTAATTCCTATTAAAGTTTATAATAATGTTAATAATGGGTGCTATGACAGTACAAATGAGATACTTTTAGTTTGTGCAAAAACTAAAAGTATACTTAAACTACACATCAGTAACAAATGACAAGTAATAGCCAGTAATATGAACAATAGCACATTCAGAGGCCCAAAGACCTATAAACAAGTCTCTAATTGACAGTCATACTGAAATACCTCTGGGCACTATTTGAGCAGTTATTTTGAAGCATTATTTATATTAGGTTTAATTTCACGTGACTGGGACATAAACCCACCCCCCCAGAATCACCAAAAAACAAACAATCAAAAAAAGTAACTTTGCCCCAAAATAAAGTTCTAAAGTTTTTTTTTTCACCTTGGAAGTTATTCTTGTAGCACTGTCTCTGCTGTTACAGAATTCTCCCATAGATTTCATTTCAGGAATCTGAGTGAAATGTCTCTCTCAAAATGTCTCTGAGATGGTGTTCCAAGAATAATGAAATTTTCCTTTCCACAGTGTCTTGCACTTCTAAGTTAAGTCCTTCTCAAGAGCAAGATGAATTAACTGAGTTTCTGTGGGTGTGACATACTCCTTCTGTGCTCAGTGAGCACATTTTCAAAGTAAGAAAAGACTTCTCATATAAAGTTGTGGAAGCTCAGAAGGTTAGGGCAACCTTAAATGCATTGAGGGCACTTCACATCCCTTCAAGGGCCCTGTGGAAATTACTAAGCAGTACTTTTAGTGTCCAGCTCTTATCATCTGGAGGTATGGAACTGTTGTCAGCTAACTGAAAATTAGCTGAAGTAGGGGTTTCAGTTTTTCTGGGTCCAGAAAGGCGTGCTCATCGGGTCAAGTGTGGCAGTGGATTCTTATTACCCCCCCCCCCCCCTTTAAAACAGTGCATGATTTTGCAAGCAACTGCATCAGTGCATCTGTAAAAGTACAGCCTGGTTTTGTGCATTGAAGTGAGCTTAACAACATAGACATTCAAGTTCCTGTTGAAAGTGTGTCCGTATCTATGAACTCTCCTTTGGTGCGCAGGATGTGTAAGCACTGTGTGGCAAGATTTTCAAAATTGACGGCTGTTTGGAGGTCCATGTTCTTTGATAGAGAGAATGGACAATCTTAGTCACCATAAGGACACTGAATCTAAAGCTGGAAATAATCGCGATTTCAGAATAATCAGTACTGTGTCAGGGTCCACCTGTCCAGTGTTGTTCAAGCAAACCCTCCAGTGACCTTCTACCATATTGGTTGGTGTTCATGTAAACTAGGCAGGGCATGACATATACTGAATAAATCCTTAAAAACCCTTTCACAGGATATAGTGTAGCTGTTGGTTGGAGCAGTGAAAAAATGGGTTTTCATCAGCTTGCCCTGAAGGAGTCTTTGAACCACCAAGTTTCCTGACATAAGAGGGCCTTGTCATAAACTTGGCAGAGTACTTTGTCTGTGTTCAGGCCAGCTTCTCTGAGTTCTGAAAGTCTGTGTGAGACTTTTTGCATCTCCCAAGGCGGCTGTGGTTACTGTCAAGAATCTTTTATGATCAAGCTTTCATCAACAAAACACAGCGCAATAGAAATATTGTCACAGCTCATTGGGTCTAGGGCTCCATTCATCTTGATTGTGTATAAAGAGATTCCTGAATGTCATTGCTTTGCTAGGCTGCAATTTGGGGATAAGCAGGGGCACTTTTTGCCAGTTCTGGGGCTTTTTAAGGATATATACTGCATTCCAAAAGCTCACTTCTGAAAGGTAAATGATTAATATGACAATAGAGTCCAGTCAGATGATCTTTGTGCACAGATTGGTGTGATTTTGTGACCCTTGGAGCCCACCCATAATGCACGGTGTGACTACGCTGTAAAAAATAGAACAGAAAAGCAATCAGCAGTTAATATTTATAATACCAAATACTGTACATAAGGGTGCAACCCATCATTTTTGTCTGTGCTAACTGGTCTTGCTGCAGACCTTTGCTTCCCAATAAACTAACTTCACAGTACAGCATGACAGAGCCCTCCTTACCCTTATCCAAACCTTAACCGCCTTACTCCCTGAAACAGCCACTTGTCAATAAAAGCCATCCTGTTTTGCCAGATAAATGTTTTCAATCAGAACCAGCAGCAATAGGATGTTGTTTGCATTAGCAGCACCTTAATCCAGCTCTCAGATAGTATGAAGTGAGTGAACAGTGAGGTGTATGAGATAAAACTACACAGGATTACATGCATGCATTGTTTTCCTGTGAATCCCTCATGCATATGGAGGCAATCTAAATTTGTCTGGGGGCTGGCAGGCTCTGTAAGAAATTCTACTACTTTAACTTTACCGGCCTGCTCTGCTGCAGGTTTGAAGTAACAGCTGTTTTGAAAATCCATTAAATCTCGCAAAGACACTAATTAATGCAATCCATCACTTTCAATATCAATGAATCAGCACAAAAATCAATTGGAGCTAATCATTGTGTATACTATGATCATTCTTTGCATTTTCCCACAGTGGTGGCAGCGGGGAAGTTAAATAAGGACCGAGGGCACAGGGCCAGCGTGGGGTGGGGGTGATGTCTGCTGGAGACATAATCATCTCTTCCCAGCCCTGGTACAATGGATCCACCTTGTTTCACTGGGGTGTTATAAAGTGATGTTAGTAGAAAGTACAATATAGGTGTTGTATACCATGATGGATTATATCAGTCAAAGCAGCCTTGTGTCTGCAAGCTGCTCTTTAATTGGTTTTGAGAACAATGGAAGTCCAAGGCTTCCAGCAGACAATGAGTCACGTCTGGACAAATTGAAGCTCGGGCTGGTGGCAAATATCTGTTAGTTCAGGCTTTTCATTAAAATAATAGAGAGGACCTAAAAGAAAAGCATAGGTGTACTTCGCACTGGCTTTCTTTTGTGTGAAAGGTGGGTGACTCTGAACAGCCGAGATTCTTTAGCTCATTTGTTTTGGTTTTATGGCTCTACTGTTTTGGCTTCTTATCATGGCTTTCATCAACCTCATTTCCAGCTAAAGCATGCAGCTCTTTTCAACAGGGTTCTAACCAAGCTCACTCAATCAGCAGTGCCTTTATCAGCCAATTAGGCTTTATAGCAGCTGGTGGATTGGTGACAGTTGCGCATTGGTTTGCACCATCACTGTACAGCAAGGAGGTCCTGGATTCAAATCCACTGATGGTCCCTTCTGTGTGGGATTTGCATGATCTCTCTGTGCCTGCATGGGTTCTCTCCGGGTACTTTGGCTTCTTCCCACAGTCTAAAGAAATGCCTGTTAGGTTAATTGGTGATTGTCTGGAAATTGGCTGCAGATGTGAACGAGAGCGTGAATGGTTGTATGTCTCTCTGTGTTGGCTGTACCCAGCCTCTCGCTCGGTGTGTAGGATATGCTAACACATTCACCATATTAACTTGTGATATGTTTATTGTGTATTTACAGCTTGTTAGCCAGTAAGCTGTATAACTTAATGTACTTAATAACTTAATGAATAATGTACTGAATAACTTAATGTACATTTGATTTTCTCCCCTAATTTAATCTCAAATTCAATCTAATCTGTTAAAAGCCCAACCTGATTTTCAAATAAGAGGAGCCCCCTTAAAGATTTATAAAGAATGTTGGCCAAATGTTGTATGTGTGAATCCTTGAAGCATTATTACAACAAAAGGTCCCTTCAGTCACTGACACGCACCATAAAAGTGGTAGTAAACAAGAATGTAAAGACACAAAATGGGCTTTTTACTGCAGCTGTTGGGGAACAATTTGATGCACTTTTATGAATCTTCTTTACACTCCCCTTTGGTATATTTTCCACTCAATGACCAATTTAAAGTGACACCATGACGGAAGAAATCTCAGCATATGAAAGACTTTCCTATAGAAAAATGCATTGAGAAATATCACAGTATTTGTTGGTGCCTGTTTTCAGTAGTGACGTTGCTTCTTTTATAGTTTATTCATCAAAATCGACACTTTAGGAAGGAAATAGTAGAAGAAAAGGGCCTTCATCTTTCCCTTTGAAATGTGTATCCCTGAGTTTTCTATTCTATTAATGATCCAAATTGCTACAGCACAAAACATTTAAGCACAACGTTCCAGCAGCAGAAGTTTTTTTTAAACTTTTAAATCATTTTTGCTTAAAATGTTTGGTTCAGTGAATAGAAAATGTTATATAGCTGAAGAAAACAGGACATTAATGTTTTTGTTGTTTTGTTTGCTTACATTACATCTTGATGATTTCTTGTATTGGAAAAATACAGACAATAAATAACAGGAAACTCTAGCTTGGTCCTATAATCATTAATATCCAAAGCAGCAGAACAATAACAAGCTTTAAAACAAAAGGTTTGCAGATTTCTGACATGGCATCATTCTCAGATTTTAGGTTTTATGACCAGAAGAGTTTTTAATCCTCCCACATGCCTTCAATTTTGATGTGCCATGAGTGTTGGTATCCAGCAAATAGTCCCATTCAGCTGCTATAGAAAGCCATGTTAGTGTACAGCCAGGACTGGTCAGTTATCACATTATTGAAAACAGTCAATCTGGGAAATCTGAAACTTTGAAAGTGTCTTCAAATGCAGTTGCAAAACAATTTAAATGCTGTGATAAAACTCGCTCTCATGAGAACTCCAGGAAAACTTCCGTATGTCGCAGTGGAGAGCTTCATTACATTAACCAGCCTCAGAAATACCATAGAGACAACCACAAGGAGTCATACAAACTGTCACTGATTCCCTCCAAGTTTCTCAGAGTTGGAGGTGCCAATTTTTATTCCTGCTGTTTCACACTTGGCTGCAAAGGACCCCAGTGAAAGCTGTAGGTTGTTTCTTGATGAAACCAACAGAACCATATCATCTGCAAAAAGCAGAGATGAAATCCTACGACTATCAAACCCTCCACCCTCCACCTCTTTGCTTTGCCTCGAAATAATGTAAATCAAAATTAGGAACAGAATCTTTGACAAGGGGCAGCCCTGGTGGAGTTTGACACCCACCCACCGGACTTATTTCTGACAATACAAAACAAGCTTTCAGTACAGCTGTAGAGGGACAGAACTGGCTATAACTACAGGCCAGATAGCCCATACTCCAAAAGCACACCCGACAGGACACCGTGCAGATGCCTTCCATGCATTAAATGTAGTCTGGGTGGTCAAACTCCCATGCACTCTCAAATATCCAAAAAAAGATGAAGAGCTAGCCCGGTCTTCCATGACCAGGATGGAAACCATATTGCGCCTCCTGAATCCGAGGTTTGACTAATGGACAGACTCTTTCCTGTAGTACCCTGGCATTCCCTGACCTTCCCAGAGAGACTGGGGAGTGTGAGCCCCCTGAAATTGAGAGGGATCGCCAACAAGAGATATTGATGAGGCATAAAGAGATCTGACAGGCCTGTGATTGCCCTTGGTTTTTAAACCTCCACATTTTATAGATGAGACTTTGTGTGGAGACTGTTACTTATCCCACCTACACTGAAACACACGTGTGAGTTTTTTGATTTAGGGGCTGTTGGTGACAGTTGAATATGAATTTTACATGTGTTTTCAAAGGCTGTGCAAAGTCTGTTTACAGCTGTAAACACTGGAGTCGAGTCTGTATTTTCAGTTGTGATGGTTTTACAAGCTGCCAGGAAGCTTAGTTTCCATCCCCACCTAAGATGTAGGTGGTGAAATGTTTAAGAAGTCCCAGATTCAGGAAGTAAATGACACTTTCTGATGGCACAGTGCGTGCCTAAATCTCATGTCTTTTTCTGTCGCAGGGAGGAAAAATAAGTTTCTGTCAAAATCAAACATAAAAAGAGATGATGCAGAAAAGGTTAGATTTTAGTTGAATCTTTCAATCTCTCTGCTAAAGTCCCTGGTGCAGACACCCACTCACGCATCCATCTGCTGCCACAGTGACACGGAGGAGCTCCGAGAGACATGTACTTCAATTCAATTAAGAGCAAATTAAAATAAAACAATCTGAGAAGATGAGATTTCACACGTGATCTTTGCTGTGGGCCACAAAGAGAGCTGCATGGTGAGGATTGAGCTCTGGGAGCGAGGGGCATGCTGGGGCCCTGCGCTGTCTCCTCTGTCACCACCTGGGTCTCTGTCTAATTAATAGTGTGTGTATTCTGGGAATGAAGAAGGAGACAGGGAGAGAGGAACGGAGACAGAAAATTAATAACTTGTGTACTTAGGGATTGAAGCAAAGGATGGAGAAAGGGGGTGAAAGAGATTGTCCTCCTTTCTTAGACATGCATGATGTCACGATGATGTCACCATAGTTAGTGAAATGGGGTGAATTTGCTCTTTGCAGCTGGATTTTCTTCATCTTTATTTGTGGCAGAGAGAGAACCAAAGCCAGGAAGATGAGCTTTCTTCTTCTTTTAATTATACTCCTCTTCTAAACTTTAATAACTTTCTTCACATAATTGTGCAACTACTCCATCCCAGTCTCATGACAAAAAGTCTTATATTGATGAAGATGTAATCTCTAACTATATTCTTGAAACTTCTCAGAGGGGTGACGCCCGATTAGTTTCATTGGCTAAGCCTAAAAGAGAATCTTTTGGTTCTAAACCTCCTCAAACACTGAAACTGCAACAGGTAACTGTAAAGGTAATTCCAAAGAAAATGTAACAATAAGTGGTTCCCTGTTGGACTTGAATGGTAGTCTCACATAGAGGCGAACAGACCAAATGTAAACTTTTTTGTCCTTTTAAACCTGAGAAAACTTCACTGTGTTCATGGATAAGAGTTACTGAATGAGATGAAAAACTGTTCATTTAAACAAAGCACTGGGGCAAAATCTGTATGCAGAAACAAATCTATAGATCATATTTTTTTGAGTATTTTACAAACTGATATGAGACTGTGCTGCCTGGTAACAAACTAAGATGTGGGCCACAACTTTTAAACCCAAAGCCTGTGGACCAAATCTGGCCTTTGGCAATTTTCAATCCAGCTGGCATATCACTTCAGGCTCTAAATACATTTCGGCCCACTTAGCTGTGGATGTGATCTGCAAGCTAACAAGCTAGCTAATAAAGAGTAGCATAAAATTGAAAGCTGATACTTGAGGCAGAAAATTTGGAGAGGAGAGAGACTGAGAAGGCCCATAACACAACACCGGGGGGGTGTATTCACCATTGGCGAGGTTGCTGGAGGTTGATGGCTGTCACTAGATGAGATCAGTTGTAAAGAGGATGCTGCGGCAAAAAAAACCCTTGCAATTGCTTGGTGTCATACAGAGGCCTGTTTGAACTGAAGCAACTAAAGTTGATGGCAGAAGGATAGGCTGTATTGTGACATAGGTACAAGTAAATCACGTGATCAATAATATGTCATGTGGTGGTAATCAGGACCTCTGATTCTTAATGTCTGCTGATGATTTTTTTTCCTCTGCTTTCTAGTGAAATTCCTTGCTCCAAGATGGCTGAAGCGCTTCCCTCAGGCCCAGCAATTCTGCTGAAAGGAAAAGTCCTTTCCATCTGTGAATCCCGTTCACCTGAATTCTCAGTCTCTCTTTTCTAAATCTGAAAAAAAAAACTGAATCCATACTCACCTGTTACTCACCTGCTTTCCTACTCTGTTGCTCTCTTCTCCGTAGAATCCCTGTCCTGCTTGCCCCGCCTCCCCGCTGCCTACTAAGGGAGAAAGTCAAGTAATTTTATGACTTCACTCTAGCCCAGCACTAACCTGTTCTTGCTCTCTCCCTCCTCTAGCAGAATATCCCCCCTGTTCCTGAAAGCCACTTACCTGTTCTTACTTACCTATCCCCGAACTCTGGCTTTGCTGAAATCCCAGTTCCTGTAAATAAACGCTTTAAAACTGATTATTGGTCTGTGGGTCCTGCTTTTGAGTCTGGAAAAAAACAAAAACAAAGGAAAACCCCCCCAAAAAAGATTAGAGCATGTCAATAAATTATATATTTCAAATTCCTTATGTAGGGGATAAAAAAGTGAGTCTAGCAGACAGAGAAATATGTACTTGGAAGTGCAGGTTCTTCATTGCTTTTATTAAGACACACTTGGACCAAAAGGAATCAAAGGAAATTTCATATCAATCGATTTGGGGCAGTACACTTGGGTTTGGAGGCACAAGCATGAACCTGAAGAGGCAGAAAAATCATTTTTGGTCCAAAACACAGAGACAGATGAGAGCAGATTGCTGTTTTTTGTAGTCACTGTGTCATGCTAGTACATGTTTGTTGGATGCCTGACAGCAGGGCTTAACAACTCTATCTTCCAGTGGCATAGTAAATCCTCAAAAAGATTGGCTGTCTCAACCGAGGGAGATTTTGGAGAGCATGCATTTGGCTGTAATTTACTTTTGAGTTTCCTGGAGGAGTGATGGCTCTTATTCAGTCCAAAATCATACATACTGTAAACTCATCCTCTTTCCACTTGAGAGCAAAATATACCTTGAATTGTGACGAGAAGGATTATGTTGCTGACCCTGCAGCTCTGTATGTGTGAGTTCACTTGAGAGCCTCGTGGCAAATTCAACAACTGAGTCTGGCAACTTTTTTAATGCTGATTAGAATCGCTGTTGTGACGATACTAGCAGCCCAGCTCTCTTAATTAGGTGTTGAAAAGAGGGTGGGATTTAAGAGAGGGCAGCAAGGAAATGACGGTTCATGGCAAAGTTGGCTATTTGGCAAATTGGAGAAACTAGAAACTAGAAAAGAGTTTGCAAACTTTTTAACATGCCAGCAAATGCCTCAGGCTACATGTCAATACATAAAGGTGTCTGCCAAGTCTTGGCTCACTTCAAAGACAGTCAGTCAAACAGATTTAACACTACTATATGACCATAAGTCCTTGTTCTAATCTTTTCTTGTTAAACCTAAGTTCTATCATGCAGTTGTACATTATTTTTTAGAGCAGAGCGATGCTGTGGAAGCGTGCAGGGCCCCTAACCCACAGGTGGATCGATCACAACCATCCTTTGCTAATAGGGAACACTGCCAGCCAGCATGGCTCTTCCTTTCCTTAAGATAAATAAGCACCCACTGCCAAAATTGTGTTAACTGAGCTGGCTTCACCTATTGCTGTTGCAGTGATCAAAGCAAATGATGCCTTGGAAGCAGATCTGATGTGGCTACGTAGCCTAAGGCTGTGGATTTGGGCAGTAGCCGCTATGGAGACAAAAGTTCAAGTATTTATCACCAGGCTTTTGGGGCATGAGGCCACAAAGTTGTGATTATGACAGGAAACGGGGAAAACTCATCTGAACAAAAGCAATTCAGAAACTAAAAAATATCCTTTGTGTGTTCAACAAATGCCCATCTTTGTTTGAGTAGACGGTGAGATTTCAGACACAGTTACGCTTTGATGTATTCCCATAAAGGAATTGTGCTAGCAGATAAGAAATTTGTTTGCTAAAAAATGTGAGCTCTGGCATCATACAGTACTGTGCAAAAGTCTTGAGCCACTCCTCATGTCTTTATTTATATTCCCATTTATTTTGCTTCCAAGGAGCCAGACTTCCTTGTAATTTTTAAAGGGGTCTTGAGCACTAGTTCTCCAGGCTTTCTGAAGGTCTTTCAAAGGTTTTCTTTGGGGATTGGCTGCTTTTTCACTCATTTTCAGTGCAGTCCTTCTACAGTACCTGACCATGTTCACAGGAATGCATATTTTTGTTTGTTAAGCCACTTAACATTGACCTGTGAATCATTCACCTAACTAATTGGATGAACCAGTGTTATCTACACTTTGAACAACTTATAGCAAAGAACCAATTTTAAATTGAAACTTTAGGCACTTCGTTATTAGCAGCCTGTCACATAAACACATATCATTTGTTCCCATTCTTTAGTTGAATATACAAAAAAATGCCAAAGATAACAGTTTGACAGTCATAAAATAGTATTTTAGCCCAAAGCGCTATTAGCTGAAAACTGGCATGGTTTGCAGTTTGGCCTTAAAAAAAAATTGAGGAAACTGAAGTGACATTCCTAAAACACTATCTACAGCAGTCATTTCCTTAAGAAACAGGCAAAGACCTGATATAGGAACTGAGAGATGCCTCTGTACCTTCAGCTGATCCATCCACTGTTCACTGAAGCCTCATTAGAAATGGCCTGAGTGGAAGGGTGGCTGTTAAGAAGGGAAACATGGAGAAAAGGAGATGTCGTCATTCTTTGATCTTGTGGTCTACTCTCTACTGAATGTTCAAATAAACATTTTCAGTTATTCTCCCTATTTCAAAACATTGTTTTGAATTTACAGGAGAATTTGATAGTCGTCATAGGTCATATTTTGAGGTAGTTTGGCCAAGTGGTCTGTGATACAACGCACCCGCCTTTCAGTAAATGATCTATTCACCATACTCTAAACAGATGCTATCTTGATATTTACTGTATGACTAAAATTTTGATCTACAGCATTTTCCTTCATAAAGCCATTTTAAACTAAAGCACTTCCTTTTGGTGAAGTAAGCTTTTAAGCACATAACAGCCCTCTTTAGCACATTGATTCCCAATAGTTATAAGTAGGAAGAGCAGTTGCCAATCTGGTTTTCCCTTGTTAAGCACCAGTCAATTCTGTGACTTACTAATTGGATGCTAATAATGTATAATTAGCCTCTGGAGAGGAGGGACAATGCTGTGGCATACAACCAAATGTTCTGATGTATCTGCAGCAGCACGTGGGTTGTTGCGTGAAACTTTGTCTCAAATGTTTCTCTGCATAGTACACAAGTCAACATTATGGGAGGTGTTCATGCACCAAAAGAGACATTTGCCACACAAATGTTTTTCAAAAGTTGGAACTTTAATGGTCGGTGCTATAGTGAACATCACATTGTTTTACTGAATCTTTGAGTCCATTTACCCACACATAATCTTGACTTTTCAAAGTGAAAATTAATAATATTCACTGCTCTTAAAATTCAGTTTAGAAGCAAGGAATATGTAAAATGGCAGGACACTAATCCCAGCAAAAGTATCAACAGAGGTTTTTTTTTACATTTCATAATTCACAAGCTATTACAAAACTATGACAATACTCTCCCCTCTTTCTACTGTTAAGCTTTGATTTATCACCTCCTGTGCAGTGTGCACACAGAGGATGGACCAAATAAGGCAAACGGGGTGAATCCGTGACGTCTTAATTAGTAGGTTGCTCATCTGTTATATCTCTGTTTTACCACTGACATCTGTGTGATGGATTCCACACCCCAAGTTAATTCAGAAAGTCTACTTTGTATAAAAATATGTCTTTCAACACTATCTTGACAGATAGTGTTAAAAGACACCAAGCAGACTTACAGTCCACGCTCTACCTAATCAAGGTGCCATGCTTGGTCAACATGAACAAATCTTCCACTCTGTAACTGAACAGAATCAATCCATTCTCCACCAGCTAGCCCAGATCACTCCCTTGTTACAGTCTGCGGTTCTCAGCCCTCTTCTGCTCAGGTGGTGTCTGTGCCAGCTGATCTGCCCCCACCTCCTCAGACAATTGTTGTGAGCCCTCAACACTAGCTCGGTGTGAGCTGGATCAATGCGGAGGCTTCATGCTCCAGGTACTGTTAGCTTTGGCAGACAACCTCCTCTAGAGAATATCTCTTTCTTCTTAGAAGGAGTTTTTGACGGAGTTTAAAATAGTATTCATTTGTCCCCTTAAAGAAGGGCTTCAAACAGGATCCTCAAACTTAGACAGGGGACCTGTAGGGATGGGTGGGATGATGCCATGTTAAGGGAAAGTTTCAGGCATAGTTTAAGTGATCAACTAAAGGACGACTTAGCCACCAAGGATAAGGCAACTACTTTGGAATCCTTGATTAATCTCTATTTTAAAATAATCACCTCTGAGTGTGAGCTTGGGAGCGTAACTAGAAGTCCTGTCAACCCACCACAGCTTTTCTACTTCTGACCCCTCTGCTTCTGCTGTGGGGGACTCCACTGACCAATCAGAAGAGCCCATGCACATCGGAAGGGCTGGGCTCTGCCCGACAGTCGAGGATCCTTGTGGATGAGTGTGTTGTGGTAAAGCTGGTTATTTTCTCACAATATGCCCAGTGAAACCAAAAAAGAGTCAGTTGCTGTAGTGGTACTTGCAGGTGAGATACAGAAAAATCGCCTCGTCTACAACTTCCTGCCACAGTGTTTCAAACAACTCTCCCATCTTTACGTGCTAGCAGATTCCAGGGCTGAACAGAACTTCCTGGATGAAAAAAATGATTAATCAGCTGCAGATTCCTGTTCAATCTCTTGCTCAGCCTATCAAAGCTACTGGAAAGGTTATAACAGACATCACTCATCATCATTTGATGTTTCCTTGTCTCCTGTGGTTCTGAGTTATCCCTGGCTAAGACTGCACAATCCTACTTTTGATTCGACCAAGCAAAGTGTAACAGACTGGAGTAATTTCTGTTTCTCTGCCCTGCCTCCTGCCTCTGAAGCTCCTGAACCCATAATCCCACAACCAGACCTCACAATGGTTCCAGAGGACTACTATAGTTTGGGAGAGGTATTCACTAAACCAAAAGCACTCTCACTACCAACACACTGCCCTTATGACTCCTCCATAGATCTGCTGGCTGGCACCACCCCACCGGGTAGCTGATTATACAGTTTGTCTAAGCTTGAAAGGGAAGCTATCTATTAGAGAGTTACAAGCATCTGTTTTTTAAATACAGTTGAGGCCAAAATTATTAGCCCCCCAGGAATTATGGAACATTTTCCTAAACTTCTTCCCAATGTTTGCAGCATTGATGAAACTTGATATAATCAAACATTCACCAGTGCTATTTAGTAGCTTTTGGTACATTTTGTAATATAAAATACATTTTTAGGCTTGCTTTATATCAAATATAGTAAAAAATGTTAATATTAGCCCCATGTGAATGTTTGCTTTCAAAACACATCTACAGTAATTAACCAATCAGCTTTGAAACCACACCTGTGCAGTCAATTGGCTTTCTAACAACACCTGCAGTCAATTGGCTACCTAACAACATTCGATCAGCATAAAAAGACTCCAAGGAACAGGGCACTTGAACACATGAGAGGGACTACTGTTACTCACCATGCCAAAGACAAAGGAAATCAGTCTGGAGCTCAGAAAGAAGATAGTAGAGGCTCATGATAAGGGGGAAGGCTACGCTGCCATTTCCAAGCGATTCACAGTGTCTAGAACTGCTGTACATTGCATCATTGCCAAGTACAAGGAGACAAATTCTGTGAGAAACAAACCTGGCCGTGGCTGTAAGCGCAAGATTTCAAGAACTCTGGAGAGGAAAATAGTCAGAGATGTCAGCAAGGAACCCCGGACATCTGCCAAGACGATTGTTGCTGACCTGGCCTCTGCTGGAGTTGATGTTTCAAGGAACACAGTTGTGAGGGCTCTTCATCGTGGTGGGCTTCAGGGCCATCGTCCCAGAAGAACCCCTTTACTCAAAGAGCGGCACATCACAGCCCGACTGAGGTTTGCCCGTGAACATTTGAAAGGTAAAGATGAGTTTTGGAAGTCTGTGCTTTGGTCTGATGAGACTAAACTGGAACTGTTTGGGCACATGGATGTTGCTTATGTTTGGCGAAGAAAGGGACAGGCCTTCAACCCTAGGAACACAGTTCCCACAGTTAAACATGGTGGTGGGAGCATCATGCTGTGGGGCTGTTTTGCAGCCTCAGGCACAGGGAGCCTTGTTCGGGTGCATGGCATCATGAAAAAAGAAAATTATGTTGACATTTTGAGGGAGAATATGCAGAAATCTGCTCGTAGTCTAGGCTTAGGTCGTCGCTGGGTCTTCCAACAAGACAATGACCCAAAGCATACATCGAAATTAGTCCAACAGTTCCTCAAGGATACCAAAACCAAGATCCTGGAGTGGCCCGCACAGAGCCCAGACCTCAATCCTATTGAGAATCTGTGGCGAGTGCTCAAAGTGAATGTCCATGCTCGGAAACCATGCAATTTGGACCAGCTAGAACAATTTGCAATGGAGGAATGGGCCAAAATCCCTCAGGAGACCTGTGCCAACCTAGTAAAGACCTACTCTAAGAGATTGTTGTCAGTTGTGGCTCAGAAAGGGTACAGTATTGACTATTAATGGCCATGGGGCTAATAATTTTGGATGTCTCATTTTTGCCCTTTCTTGTTTCAACTCGGTGTATCAATAAAATATCCTAATTAAACTTAGTGGACATTGTTATTTTGGAAACAAATACACTATAAAAAACAAACACTTGTTGTTAATGGTCATTTTCATATTGAAATCAAGAGTGTTGTCTAATTTCATAAGGGGGGCTAATAATTTTGGCCTCAACTGTACTTATTCCTTGGCAA